>OZ024715.1:3531220-3734856 GCA_964016945.1 Microplitis deprimator | reverse complement strand
GACAAAAATTTAGTTTCCTTAGTGTTAAATTTATTTTTATTCTATCCAAAAAACTTTTTTACAATTTTGACAAGCATGATCTTGTGGGAAATTTAATTTCCTACGAAAAAAATCTGATATCATATATACGTCAAATGAATGAGAAAAAAGTTACAGAGCTTAAAATGACATCGAAAAATGAAGTTCACTTATCGTTGACTTTAAGTCCGAAAAACAAATATTTTTTAAACTTCATTTTTCATTGACATTTAAAGCCCTGTAACTTTTTTCTCATTCATTTGACGTATATATAATATGAGATACTTCTCGTAGGAAATTAAATTTCCTACAAGACCATACTTGTCAAAATTGAAAAAAAGTTTTTTTGATAGAATAAAAATAAAAAATAATTCAAAAAAATTTAACACTGAGGAAACTAAATTTTTGTCGATCTTTGAAGCTCCGTTACTTTTTCCCAGTTCATTTATCGTACATAATGCATCAGCACTTTTTTGTAGAGAATTTAATTTTCTACAAAATTGTACTAGGCGGAATTTAGAAGTAAATTTTTTTCATAGTCTTAATAACGAAAAACTAAAATGAAAAATTTTTACGTGTATTTTAAATGGGAAAGGGGACCCCCCTGTGTGACAGTTCAATTTTAGAGATATCTGGCTGAAATTCGGTGAGGATTTTTTTTATAATATAAAGTAACTTTTGAGCCCATAACAGGTTAAAAAAAAATATTTGTTTTTTTTGGGACACCCTAATATATATATATATATATTGTAAATAACATGAAGCAGCTATATACACATACAAATGTATGTGTAGCGTTGAGTTTGAATGTATATAAAGCGACCCTTCTTATTCGATCGTTTAACGAAAAAATTTACGATCGTGAAAAAGTTAAGTCGCGAAAGGATCATAAAGTATCGACACCACTCGAGGGAAATTTACTAATATAGTCTAACAAAAAAAAAAAAAATATACAGATACACACAATAAACAATAACAATGCCATTGCGTAGAGACAAACACAAAAAAATAAAATAAAATTACTGTCGTAAATATATTATATATTTAAATAATAAATATACTCAACTTGTAGATAACTTATTCTATAATAGTCGTAGTGTTGGTGTGTACTAGTGCCAGTGTGTAGCGATGTTTAAATGTTTCGATAATAACGTCGCAGACAGCTTGTCGCTTTGTGGTTGAGCTTCATGACGACTAAATGTATATAGACCAAGTAGTTTACTTGCGCAATCGGTTTTTCTAGTCTCTTCCTATACTTGCTTTTGTTTCTGTCTTACCCAATATGTCAACACTACTACTAAATATTATTATTTATTTACACTTATATGTACATATGAATGTGTGTAGTTGTAATAGATACATACATATGTATATATAGTTGAGTATATAAACTGACTCAGAGGCAAAACCAAAGACCAAACGACCACGCGTGTCAACTTCCGATTGACGATATAAAGAGATACTATCTTATGACCTACTAAACATCTGTTTTTCTCTAACTTCATATGTCTTATATTTATACAATACTTTACTATTATGTTCATCACTTATTTTATTATCTATAATTTATCTATAAATTAATGGCTTTATTTATTATTTTTCATTAGATATTCAAATTGCTTAATTCTACATAAAATAGTCGGGAACTACAATTTGTATGAAATCATTTTTTTTTGTACACCTCAATCGCGAAGCGTTCAATGTGCTTTACTGTCGTTTTTTTGCTCTCGGCCCTTTCACTGATTTTAAATCCTCTCTACCTTCTTTATAGTACACCAAAGTTGTCAAAAGTATATGGGTCATTCCATGCCAAATTACCTGATTTTAAAAATCATATTTTTTGATCCGGTTGAATTTTTTATATGTTTTTGTACAAAAACGTTTTCAACAAAAATTTTTTCAATTTTTAATTAAAAAAATTCGCAACATAACAATGAAGATTTTCAATTTATATAATTGGCACAGTAGGAAAATATTATTTATTTATATTTACATTGAAATTTTGGTGAAAAATTAAAAAATCTTCAAAAATAAATGTCAGTCTTCAAAAAAAGTCAAAATTTGAGTTAAAATGTAAGAAAAAACGGTGAAAAAGAAAAAAATTTTTTTTCTAATTTTTTTTTCGACAACTACGTTTTAATGTGAAAAAAATAGCCACTACCGACATGAAATTATGATAATTCAATCAGGAGTTATGAATTTCTGAAAATTACCTCATCGTTATTTTTTCGTGATTTTCAAAAATTCATACCTCCAAGGTTTTTGAAAATTAAGGGCTCAAAATTTAAGATTATGTGTCTTTTTATATGTACAGAAACATGTAAAAAACTCAACTGGATCAAAAAATATAATTTTTAAAATCAGGTGATTAGGCATGGAATGACCCATATACAATTTTAAAAATAATTTATTAAGGAACATTTTTCAATATAATGTTTAGTTAATTGATAATGAGATTAATTTAAAAAAATTGATTTATTCCGAAGCCCCCGGTATGTCAATTGTGGAGTTCGGATTCGTCTAAACGCGATAACTTTCGAAAAATACGACTTATCGACTTCATTTTTAACTTCCCGCTAAGAAAATTGCAAATTTTCAAAAATTCGGGAAATTATTGATTTCACCCCCATTTGTGAAAATCGAAATTCCAATAGATGTCGACGTTTCGAGGTTCTAGGAAGCTATTCTGACTAATTTCACGATGATGTCCGAGTGTACGTACGTACGTACGTATGTAAATATCTATAACTTTTGAACGGATGAACCGATTTTGATCGTCAAGGTGTCATTCGACGCGGCTTGCGAATATCTTGAAGCTGAAAAAAAATTGAGCTTGATCGGTAGGGCTCGTTCGGAGATATTCCAAAAATAAACTTTTTTCAAAAATGTTTTTTTCGGATAACTTTTTACGGGCTCGATGGATTGATTCCAAAATCAACTGGGCTCTGAAACTTCATAAACCGCGTCGATTGCCACCTTAACTATCTCAATCGCTTTATTAGTTCGAGAGATATCGTTTGAGAATAAATGGTAAAAAACGTTTTTTTTCGAAAATAAAGGCATACAAAAGTATTTTCAAGCTCGAAGAGCTTGAAAATGTATCCACAACAATTTTTCGAGCTCAAGGAGCTCGAAAACGGCGGGAAGTTTTGAGGCTGGCTCGCAGGGTCAAATGACAGACCGATTTTTTTTATTGTCTTTGTATGTTTGATTACAAGAACTTTCTGGAAAATGATTCATCGAATCCTTTTGGTTTAATTGTAATTTATAAAAAACGTTAAAATGTATAATTCACGAAAAATTTAGCTTCTATTTTTTTATTTTTACTGTTATTATTATTTTTTTCATTTTTTTTTTTTTCATAAACTACTGGCAGCAGCACTAGCGTGGCAGTGGGATTGAAAAAAAAGAGCGACATCTAAGACAAAAAGGCGGGATAATTGAAAAAAAATTTTAAACTCAAAATAAGAAGTAAAAAAATAAATTCATATTTTAAAAGTTGAATAAAAATTCATATTAAAAAAAAAGTAATTAATTTTATAAAAAAATAATTAAAAGAAATTATCGATTAAAATTAAAATGGGCGATTGAGTTGTGCAATTTTGAATTTTTCAACATTTTTTTTTGTGGTTTTAAATTATCCGATTACTTTTGAAATCCAATTAATTATTTACAGAATTTGTATTTAAACAATGAATAATTGAAGTTTTTATTAGATTTTATTATTTATAAAATAATTTACGGGTTACTAGTAATTAACTTATACATTGAAAGCGGTAATTTAGCTCAAGCTGGGTCGGTCGTGATTACAATAAATGTAAGTGCGCACATAAAATTTTTAACGCTATTTATTTGAGGTTTAATATTAAGCCATTAAAGTTTTATTAATTATCAATATTATTTAATATTTTAGAAACTTTTATAGACTTTTAATTCAATTTTATTTATCTTAACGTTGTAAATCATCCGCAAGTTGTTACGATATTTTATTGATGATTGTATTTAATAGGTAATAAAAAATTTTATTGTTTAATTGCGATAGGATTTATTAATTGTAATTTTTATTAATTTACAGTCATCAAAATTGTGTTTTTTTTGTATCATTAAGTTCAAGTAACGGTCATAAATATTTAAAGTTACAATTAATTTTTTTTAATATATACCCGAGTCAAAATTAAAAAGGTGATTTGAGCCTCCAAATCCTACATGAGGGTAAGGAGGTTCAAATCATATTTTTAGAATATGATCCATGCATTAAAAAGGTGATTTGAACCTAAACGTGGTAACTTTATCCGCTTTTACCAAGTTTAGGTTCAAATCATCTTTTTAAAAAGGTAAGATAAGCCTCCAGAGCCTAAATTTATAGATCGAGAAAGAATCTCATCGGATCGCGTACAATTGGTAAAGAAACAGAACGGAAAAGGGGGCCACTAATTAAAAATGGCCACCATGATCGAAAAAAATTTGAAATTTAAAAATTCAAAAAATAATTTCTTAGTAATAAATGTTTTGTTGAAAGTTAAAAAATAATAAAATTTAAAATATTAATAATAATAGCTAAAGTTATACAAGTAGGCGTTCGAATAGAATAGTACTGTCATTCGAAATTCGAATTGAATAATTAGAGCCTTTGACTTATTAGTATATGATTAATTAATTATTTTATGTGAACAATAAATACGAATGATGTATTGGATAACGGAAACTGGCATAGCAATTGAAAAAAACTGCTGAAAAATAATCTGCTGCTGCCGGGATTCGAAACCAAGACCTAACGAATATGAAGCACAACCACTGCCGCACTCTTACTCGGACGCTCACGCACTGAGAGAAAAGTGCTTAGTAACCTGAACTATGCAGCGACAGATATAAAAATATAGTCTCCCTAACCAAATTTTATTGTTACTGGAACTATGTACTAGTATGAATCATCACCAAAAAATAGTTACGTTAACTAAACTTAAGAAACTATTTTTGCCTTATTATGGTCACTATAAAACTTTAATCCTTTTAAACAAGGCTTAGTAGTGAACACAATATAACCTTTATCATTGGCTCGATTAACATAAAATAAATACAGTAAGTATGTTAGCTTAGTGAATGTGTGATAGTTGGTAGAAATAATTTTAATAGTTGACTCAACTAAGAGTATAGTTGTCGTCTCATACAATTCCATTTATTTAGTTCCTTTTACTACTGACCAAAGTATCAACAGTACTATTTCATCTTAGTTCCCTAAACAATCGATTTCTAGTTAATTTAATAATTATAGAATATTTCTGCTGACTAATAATCAAATGTAAAAAATAATTCAAAAGAGAATATAGTTATAAATACCATTAATATTTAGTTTCCCTGGCTATAAATTGCGTTTCTAATGCCAAAAGTGCGTATTGCAAAATATACCCCTTATTGGTTCTGCTGAGCCAAAGAAGCGTATCAAACATTTTTTTTGCTTATCAATTCGGGATTATTTATAAAAGTGGAAATCAATCAAGATAATATTTATCTTTTTTCCCAATGAACTTTTTTTTTAGCTTAAACAACTTTTTCTTTTTTTTTTGATGAAGCGTACGAAAATCCTTACGTTAAAAAAATAGTAGTTATTCCAAGAGAATTTATTTTCTTCAAACTAAAAAATGCTATTGTTACTAAAAACTAACATATCTTGCTAGAAAAAATATCTCCTATATTAACAAAATAAAACTCTTTAAACAAGTAAAAATTTTTCCATTTAAGCGTAAGAATATGTTGACTTGAAAAAAAATATTTTGATTCAAAATAAAAAATTCAAGATAATTTTTTACTGCAAGAAAATAAGCGCAAAAAAATTTTGATTTTCCGCATTGATAAAAAAAAATGATCTAAAATCAAAAATATTTTTCTTGACTTAAGTTAACTGTTTTTCCTGTGTAAAGAAACTCAAATTTGAAAGCCGTGTTTCTAAGTTTTTATAACGTACAAATAAATAACCTTATGAGTTAAAGAGAAACCCTTCATAGCAAAATAATCAGACAAGATGTTTGATTCGAAGCAGTTTTACAATTTTCATTTTATAAAAAAATTCGAGCTATTAATATTAATCCTCCATACATTTTTAAATTATCTGCTGTTTTTGAGAATTATAAATACACAGAAAAAACAGATAATTTGAATCTTGAAATTTTTTTTAATCGATTCGGGAAACCAAAATTTTCTTGCCCTAAGTAAATAATTATCTTGGAATTTTTATTTTTAATTAAAATATTTTTTCTCAAGTTAACATATTCTTATGCTTAAAGTGAAGAATTTTTACTTGTTAGAAAAATTTTTATTTCTTAATATTGATATTTTTTTGAAGCAAGATGTATAAATTTTTGAAGCAATCCGCACTTTTCTGTTTGAAGAAAATAAAATTTCTCGGAATAAGTACTATTATTTAACGCAAGAATTTTTTATGCTCCAACCAAAACAGAAAAGTTGCTTAAACTAAGAGATAAAAGTCACCAGAGCAAGGCATCAGCAGCACGAGTAGTTTGGTGCTCGCCACTAGATCGCGCCCACCTTTTGTATAGTTTCCCTGGTAAGAAACTTATTTCAGAAGTATTATATTCCAAGCTTGAGAACAATTCTGGTATGAGTACTTTTCTGTTTTTCGACAGAGTGACAAGTATTATTTTTGATTGTAATATAGTATGTACTAAATTACATTATGACTTTAATGTTTAACATTAATGTTTCCTAAAATAAATTTTGTAATAACAAAAAAACATCAAGTACATTTAATGGAATAGAAAAAAAATTTTCTGAATTTATCAAGTAAATATTGGCTAGTAAAAAAAATGAATTCGGTAACAATGAACCAAACTCTGCAGTACAGATCGCTAAATAATTTTGTTTCTTGCAATACTTAAATCATGGAAATGGTAACTATGAATGTTTAGTTACAATAAGTCAAATTAGTACATTCTCAGAAAGTTCGATTTTCTAGTGTGTACATCTAGACACAAATACTTATTGCTACAATTATAAATGATCTGAAGAACTAAGTGCACATTATTAACACCACAATAATCTTATTGTTTATAGGACTAAGAATAAATTATTTACTACAATATAAACTATAGTTATGTTAACTTTAAACTGATAGTAATAAAAACTTTCCCTAAACTAGTTATGTTCATTATTGCTATCCTAGTACATGTAACTAAGAATAGTAAGAATGACTATGTAGTCGTAGATCACTTTACTATGGTGTATTAGTTACTGAAACTAGACTTCAATAGCTGAGTCGTCTGTGAACTACGATTTCTTAGTTCAGAAAACCGATTTTTTCTCTCAGTGCGATCAGTTGGAAATATCTTTATGTATTTAGAACGCAGATATCATTATAACAATAATATCATGCTAATGAATTGAATCATTGTAACGGCCAAGGCTAAGTTACCCAGTCTTGGCCCAAGTCTGGCTTGTCTTTGGATGGCCAGGACTGAGTACCCAATCTTAAGCCAAGCATGAGCCAATATAGGTGAGCCAAAGCTAGGTTCCCCAGTGCTGGGCCAAGTAGGGGCTCTTCGTTCAACTATGGCAGCTTCTGCATGGGAAGGAGCTCGAAAACAGCGGGAAGTTTTGGGGCTGGCCCACAGGGTCAACTGATAGGCCAATTTTTTTTGTTTCATTCACCCTTGCAACATCTAAGGTTAAGCGTAGCCGATTTTTATAATTTTCATTTTTACTATATTATTTAAGATTGTTCAAATATAAGACCAAAAGGACGAAAAAATTTTCGATTGGTCGCCATTCTGTGAAAAATCAAAATAAAAAAAATCGATAACATACAACATTAACTACATTCAAACAGATTATTATGAACTTTTTTTTTTTTTTTTTTTTTTCAGTTAACCTGTTTTCGAAAAACCGATGCAACCGGGGAGGGATTTTTTTAAGGCTCTGCAGCAACACTGATAACTTCGTTATAATTTAATATTTTTCGATAAAAATTTATGAAAGCTATATTGAATATACACTCAGTTAAATATAAAAATCGCGATCCCCATATTCCTTAATTGTCCAGGTGAAAAAAATTCCCGAAAATCATTTATTTTTACGGCCGTCTCAGTGGCTATTTTCAATAATTGATAAAAAAATTTTTAGATGAGTGCTATTTATAGAATAAATTATTAATTTATATAATTAAAAATCATATCAAAAGCATAATGAAAAAGTTAGTGAGTAAAAGACTAAAATAAAAGTAACGTGGCTTAGATCGTTTACCTGAGTCTTAATGTAATCGCGTAATCTAGTCCCACTGAAGTTGACATTTTGCAGTAAATAGATAAAAATAAATATATATTACTGCTGTGTATATATTCATTATCAGCTCTGAGTCAGCTGAGTCAAAGTAGTTAGATAGCATGTATACGCAAGTTTCGTAATCTTTTGTCGTATTTGGTTTTACACTTACTACTTAAAAACCTAAAGCTGACAAATATAATTTCTTTCTCTTTATTTTTATTAAATTTGCTCGTAAAACCAAACTCAATCATCAATGAAGATCAAGTGAATCATAAGTTTTAGTTACTGTAAAAAACTAAAATTATTACTGTAATTGAGAAAAATCGAGTTTTTGTTTTTACATAGTTGTTAATAAGCAAAAAAAATTAATATTATGTAGAAACATGACCTTGTAAGTATTTGAAAGAAAATATAAAAAATTAGTGATAAAGAAATATGTTAGACATGTGTTACTTTGTTTCAATTTTTTTCTCCCATTGAGATCGGTTACAATAATTCGCATTTTTTTTTAAGGGTGTAGTCTAGTTGGTCAATTTTGAAAAATCGTTTTTGTTTTATTTTACATTTATCCAAGAATATTGTGTCAAATTTTTATCAAGATCTGATTAGTGTAAGTGTATTTTTCTGAATCTAATAGTCGACAACCACGATTTTACACGTACATCGAATATCCCGACTAGAAATTTTAATGTGCGACCAAGTGGGTCCCCATTGGGTTTCCCTATTGGGGCCGCACATAGGGATGTCACGCAAAGACCTATTGGGCCCCAATAGGGCAATCCCAGCTGGGTCCCAATAGGGAAATCCCAATAGGGCCCCAGTAGGGAAATCCCCAAGAGATCCCACTAGGGCATCCCTGCTAGAAAAAATATTAAAATGCAAAAAAAAAAAATAATAATTTTAAATAAATCGGAATTGTAATCTAATGTACTAGGAATATTATTTAGAACAAGTGCCCATGATTTAAATTGACGAAAAAATCCCGGTGACTGTTGGACTCAAACCTGCATCCTTCCGATTCAAAGTCTTTGATGTTGTCCACAGCGCTGACCCACGTATGTGATCGCGCGAGTGTAAATAGTATATTTATTATGATACCAAAGAATAACAGATGAAGAAACAAAAAATGATGTTCGGAGTGTATAGAAAAATTTTTAGCTGCCGTTAAAAAAAAATATTTTTATTTTTTGCGGCCAAAATGGGGTACTCCCTAAGAACGGTGAAGAAATTTTTTTTATTTTCACGTTGGGATTTCCCACTTAGGCTCCACACAGAACCCAGTTGGGAAATACTGACTATAAAGTATTTTATTTTTGTTTGGGATTTCCCGATTGGGCTCTGATTGGGCCCTCATGGGGATTTCCCTATTGGGAATGCCCCATTAGGACCCAATGAGGTCCAGATATATACAGTAGGCGTTCCCACAGAAATTTCTAGTCGGGATGTGAACCGCTACAGCTTGGACACATCAAAAGAGAGCAGAACGGGAAGAAAGAAGGCCAAATAAGAAGCAAAGAAAAATTTTGAACAAGAAGAAGGCACTTCGTACGGTGTAGGCATAGCAGATTAAATTTTGGTAAGTTTTTTTTAAATTTCCCGCTAAGAAAATTGAAAATTTTTAAAAAAAGGGAAGTTATTGGTTTCGGTCTGATTTTCGGAAATCGAGTTTTCATCAGACGTCGGTGTTTTGAGGTCCTAGGAGGCTATTCTGACTATTCCTGGCTGACCCGCAGGGTCAGGCGGTTTTCAGATTTTTTTATTCAAAAAAACTTTAAACGCGCTTATCTCAAAACTACATTTTCGCCGACGCTAATCACGATTTCTCCGTAACCCGTGGGCTGATTCTTCTGAAATTTTAACCACATATTCTACACATAAGTACTTACAGGATAGACTAAAATCATGTTAAAATTTTGGTTTTAACTAATTTTTTTTACAAATAACCGCGAAAAAAGAACACTTCTCTTCAATTTTTTTTATTTTTGTTAATTAAAATTAGCAAAAATAGTCCAAAATTAATATCGCTAGTCTATCTCATAGCCACTGTCATACCGAATCTAAAACACTTTTTCTTATTTTAACAGATATATACAATATTCATAATGAATTAGATTGAAATTTAGATTATAATGAATTTAAAAATACTCATCTATCTACTTGTGATTCAGCATTCTCTGTGATTGTCATTGAATTATAATTTATTTATAGAACAGTAGAGAAAAATAATTTTGTCATGATAGCAAATGATTGATTTATTGTAGTGACGTTGGTTGACGTCATTGAAATATATCGTTAACTTTATCAAACTGAAAGAACTATAGATATAAAATATCAGAATTTTATAGGAAATAGAAACAAGGAATATATATTTTTGTGTAATTGAGTACATGTTGAATAAATTCGTTAATAACAATTAATTATTCAAGTAAAATAAAAAAATAGCAATTATGAGAATATTTTAAAAATGCAACCCTGAAATGTTTAGGTCAGCATTGAAATGTATATTAAATCACATTTTTTACCGATCCGAAAACACTGTATTATAGTATCAAATTTTATGAGGCTCTAAAGCCAGTTAGAGGCGTATTTCCGGGCATAAGTTACATAACATAATATACTTTGTAACTAAAAATAATCTGATGTTATCAGATAATTATTTAGTTTTCCATTATTAATATTTATTTGAATTACAACTAATTATTCATCACTTTATTCATTTTTCGTATGTATATTTCATATCTTACTATGACCTACTTCTTTTCAATTAAGATTTATTCCCACGACAGCATTTAATTAGCTTTTAGAGCAACATTTGATGTTTTATTACGAACTCAAATTATGTTACCACAATCATAAATTATAAACTTGAAATTTTTCTCGTTACAATTTTTAATTGAGAACAATTACATGTATATATTGTTTCATGAAAAACATTATTTAAATATTCAAAACTATGTTGGAAAATCCAAAAGTGCACACCTCAATCCCTTATTTAAAATTTTAATCATACATTTTTTTTTATTATTATTTTATAATATTAATTTTTTTTTTAATACGAATTTTTATTCAATTTTGAAAAAATTAATTTATTTTTTTAGTTTAAAATTTTTTTTCAAATATCCCGCCTTTTTGTCTTAGATGTCGCTCTTTTTTTTTCAATCCTACTGCCACGCTAATGCTGTTGCCAGTAGTTGATGAAGAGAAAAAATGAAAAAAATAATATTAACAGTAAAAATAAAAAAGGCAGCTCAACTTTTCGTGAATAATAAATTTTTACGTTTTTTATTAATTACTTTTCAACGCTTCGCGATTGAGGTGTACAAAAATTTTCTTAGAATTAGAAAAAATTTCTTGACGCAATAATTTTTTTCTCGCCCCAAAACATTTTTTGGTCGCTCAAGAAAACTTTTGTTTTCAGTTCATAATGCAAAAAAATTTTTTGGGGCGAATAAAAATTTTTGGCGCTGAAATATCCGTTTTTTCTGTGTAAAAAAATATTCTTGTTTTAATTCTTTCAAGCCCAATTTATAGTCGATTAAAATAACTATTTTAAATATTCTATTATTTTCTCATATATCATAGACAATTGCCAGTACAAAAGTATGACTCATACTTAATAATTATATAATAACAACTTGGAATACACATTTCAACTAATTTTATACTAATGGTCATAATATTCACATACATTATTTAATAATTATATAATATAGTGTTATTATATAGTTATTAATCTTATCCATATCCAAATCGATTTTGTTTTCGTCACTGTCAGAATCCGTATATTTATGTATGTTATATATTTGAACAGCTGTAAAATTAGATAAAATGACGAGCTCGATGAAATCATAGTTTTTTCAGGTTTCCTGACAATGCTACAGCATATATATGTTAAAGTAAACATATTCAATGTGTACGTATATATGTATATATATATATTTTTTGAATCGCGTGTATAACGCTAATGGTAAAGAATTAAATAAAAGAGGAGGTCAGTAAGAGTACTTTGTATAGCATGCAAGTAAGCACGTATCTGCAATTATACGTTATTTGCAACTATTTAATATTTATCTGAGAAGTGCAACAAAAAACTGGAATAAAGTCATAAAGCCCGTTATAATTTTCTTAGAAGTAAAAAAAAAAAAAATTGCTTTACTACGTTAGTTTTAAACATATATATGATTTTTTCTGACGTTTTTATGTTGAATGACTTTGGAATAACATTTGGAAAAATTCCAAAATTATTCTTGTGCTGATTATTTTTTATTATCGCTCATTTAATTTGACATTAAATTAAATTCTATGCTGGTTCAGTATCTAGACCGACTAATGACAGTTTCGTTTATTACTGGTGTTATCGTATAATTTTAGTCTATATTATAAACAACTTTGATCAATGAGATTCTCAAAGAAATATAGGCATATACATATTGTTTTTAATGATAAGTCAATTAAAATTAAATTAACGACGTAAAAACCAGAAATATCAATACGTTAATAGTGATATCATAAATAATTTTATGATATATGTTTTTTTCCAGCGGTTTAACATAGTTTCTAAATAATTAATCAATTTTCGCCGAGTATCAGCTCTGCAAAATAATAAAATGCAATCAAGTATTTAATACTAGCAAATTTATAAATATGTACTGTAATAAAATATCTATATTATTAAGTTGTTTATTTTATAGCCGCATATGCTATAAATTTATAGACTCATATACATTATTTATTGCATTTTTTTGTATACATTTAATTAATGTATATTTATAATTTTTTTTTTGCTGACATTAATAGTTTACTTAACTAATTAATTAATTAATTAGTTTATTGAAAAAATTCTAGAATTAAAGCAATTAGCTTAATACTCCCAATTAAAGTTAATTAACAATTTGAGATTTAAAAATAATAATAATAAGTAATTTAATTTAGAAAGAAGGGGGTGGGGGGGCAAAATGAGCCCCCCCAAATTTTTTTTTTATTGGATTGATTCAAGAATAAGTAACCCTTCAAAGTTTTTGAGATTTTGGGTTACTTTTAACTCGTCTAATTATTTCCACAAACAGAGGCAATAATTTAAATATTCAGGTAGAGATCTGGTGAAAAATTGTATCACACCACGGAGGAAAGTAGGAAATCTTAAACTGAGTGTTTGGCACCGTTGCTTTCAGCTCGGGTAAGCAATTATAGACTCACTTGGGAATTTCCTACTTTCCTCCCTTGATGTGTAATATACTATTAAAATGAAATAAAATAATAGCCGAATTTTAGAAGATTTCTTAGAGGGCCCATTTTGCCCCAAATAAAATTTTTTTATTTTTGGAGCATGCTGATTACGAATACAGGGAGAAGATTAGAAAAAGTAAAAGGAGTGAAAAAAAATCAAATATTAAAACTTTTTTTTGGGGGATCCATTTTGCCCCAAATTTAAAGATTTTTAATTTTCAACAAACGCGGCATTTTAAGACTAAAAACATGGTAAGGGGCTAAAAAGAAGTAAAACAAGTGAGAACCACTGAGAATAATATTTTTTTCTGAAGGGGCCCATTTTGCCCCGCCCCCTAAATGGAAAACGTTTGTCATTGAACTGATTTGTAAACCAAAACAATACTATTTTATTAATTACTTAATGATGAATGTAAAAAACTATAATAACTAAAAAAATTATCAATAATTTATAATTAAAAGCTAATAAAGGTTCGATAAAAATTTATCAGAATAATGAATCATAGAAAAAGATCAAAATTACTAAGTATGAGAGCAACAACAATCATTCAAATAATTCCATCAAATAAAAGGAATATAGTTTCTATTTTAACATAATTCATAATGTATAATAATTATTATAATGATAAACCGGAAGGCCGTATAATGTCTTCCCTGAAATTATCGATTACACATGGTCTAAACGAGTATGAATTCTATCACACTGTAATCTATAACTTTAATAGGGTAATGAAAATCTGTTTATGACTTATAAACATTAATAATAATTCTGTAATTGCCGGTAATAATTACACAACTTCCTCGCACGACAATTTTAAATGCGGTAATAACTAATACTATTATGGATTTTAATATATATTTTACTATGTAAAAAAAATTTCTAAGTTATGAAAAGAATAATAACATCAAAGTAATTATAATAATAATAATAAGTAGTATTTATTTCCAGGTGTACAATTTTTTAAAAACTATAATACATTCCCTTCCCCTTTCAACATGAGTATTAATATCACATGTAAAATATTAGGTAATTAAATAATACCAGTAATAATAATAAGAATAGTGACTTTAGTAATTTAAAATATTTTAAATATTTTAAACACTGATTCAATTGCACACTTTATCTGCATCCCATGCATCTATAGTCCTTCTCAACGTCGCAGTCTGGTGATATTATTTTGTTTTCGATGACTTTGAATAAAAAACAAATCTCGATGCTTGGCGGTCCTCTCAGCAATTTTTGACCAGAAATTGAAGGTCAGTATCATATTTACCGTCAGTGAAAGCTTAAACTTTGTCTGCGATTTTTGGTGAGCAGAGCATACGGGCTTCCCGACAAATAAGTGGGTGCTCGATGGTTTCTGGTTCACTATGGCATAGTCTGGTTCCAGGCTTTGCAGCCTTTTTTGTGATGTCTGCCAATATTTCCGTATCTTAGACGTGACCAGTTTTCTTTTGTCCAGCCCTCTGCGTTCCTGTTATTCTAGAATAGCTCACGACCATCAGTTGTTTTGACAAATTGATACCGCGGGCAGTATGTTGGCTGAGTATCTTACTCCGTCAGGCTTTCTTCTTTTCGTAGGTAGAGTTCTAGACCATCAGCATCAAGCTTAGCTTTTATTGTATCTTTATATTAACTTTTTAGTTAGAGCATATTAAACTCCTGTGTTATCGTTACGACGGCCATCTTTTCCTCAATAATAATAATAATAATTGTCCTACGTACAATTTTAATTGTAACTGAAAATTATTTAGATGTGTGAAATAATTTTAAACTGTTAGGGAAGTAATAAAAATTATAAAAGTTTAAAAAAAATATTATATAGGGGATGGGGAGGGGGGCAAAACAAGGTATCCCCAAAATTTTATAAGAAAAGTCCTTTTTTTAAATTTTTTTTAATTATTCCAAAATCACTTTTGTAAATGGAGCATTCCATACTAAGTCGGCCATTTTTTGAGGTCACCGCCTCCGATGTTTTTGAAAAATTTATATATTTTTGAGACTGATATATTAAAAACACTCTCATAAATTTTTTCCAATTTTTTCGACCACTCGCTTCTAAAATACTGATTTTTTTCATAATTCAAGGTTTTTTTTTAATTCAATGCTTATAACTTCGTGGAAAATGCACCAATCGGGTCATTTTTTTCTTTTTTTTTTTTATCAAAATCTTCTTTTTTAAATGTTCTTTCAAGAAAAGAATACGTTTTTATCCCTAATCAATCTCTTCATTGTTTATTTGAAGTTTTAAGCAACAAAACCGTTTTTCCGAAATGTATGCATCCTTCGATTTCTTAAAAAAAATTCTGAAAAAAACTTGAACGGATTGAGAAAGTTTTGGGACCAATCCGATGGTTGGCAAACGTTTCGTTCTAATGTTTTTCTCAATTCGAAAAAAATTTGTTTTTCTAAGTATTGTTTTTTGACCTAATTTGACCAATAAATATTCTTTGATCGGTCTATTTAGCTGCAAAGAATTTTTTTTTAATACTGTATCGTTCAGAGTATACTGTCTTTTAAAGTTTTTTTTTCTCATTCAGTAAATGGATTTTAAAAATCAACGAAGAACTACTTATAAGTTATCTTTATAACTTAAGGAAGGAAAATAAATGAAATTTATCCACATTGAAGAATGGACTTCAATCTCGAAGTAAAAAACGATATTTATTTTTGTTGACGCTTAATCAATTTATGAATTTTAAACTCAGTTGAATTTGAGTATAGTTTTACGAATAAACTTCCATCGTCATTAGGTATAACAGAATAAAGTATTTGAGTTCCTTTTATAGTTGCTGTTCTATTAAACCAATCATTAAATGCTTCAGAAGCATCATTATAATCTCTTTACATTGAAAATGTAGCAGTTATGTTCTGTAAGCTTAAAAAAAATCACTAGTGCATATTACTGTAGGGTTTCAATGTGAATAAATTTCATTTATTTTCCTTCCTTAAGTTATAAAGATAACTTATAAGTAGTTCTTCGTTGATTTTTAAAATCCATTTACTGAATGAGAAAAAAAAACTTTAAAAGACAGTATACTCTGAACGATACAGTATTAAAAAAAAATTCTTAGCAGCTAAATAGACCGATCAAAGAATATTTATTGGTCAAATTAGGTCAAAAGACAATACTTAGAAAAACAAATTTTTTTCGAATTGAGAAAAACATTAGAACGAAACGTTTGCCAACCATCGAATTGGTCCCAAAACTTTCTCAATCCGTTCAAGTTTTTTTCATAATTTTTTTTAAGAAATCGAAGGATGCATACATTTCGGAAAAACGGTTTTGTTGCTTAAAACTTCAAATAAACAATAAAGAGATTGATTAAGGATAAAAACGTATTTTTTTCTTGAAAGAACATCTAAAAAAGAAGATTAGTGTGTCCTTAGGTACCCCGTTTTGTCCCCCCGCCCTCTCCTAATTATAAAATTATTTGGTAATTATTTGGAAGTGGGGTCAACAGGTATTTCGAAAAGCAAAAATCCAAAACCTGGCAAATGGTTTTGGGACCACGTTCAATCCCAAGCATCTGTCGGTGGATTGAAGTTGATTTTGCTTAATTAGATGTTATATAAGCTTTGATAAACCCTAGTATATAATTAAGGTATAAATTATGTTTAATTTCGAAATTATCTTTGAGATTTTTCAGTTCCGTGCTACACTGCATTAATTGACATAATTTTCTTATTATTTTATGCACTGACTCTTAAGTCAACCACCAAAACTTAAGATATATGTCAATGTGCCATAATGCCTGTAGTTTCGTCCTGAGTACGTTAACGGACTCGTCAGCAAGGCTATGTTAACGCACTCTTGCCTTAGACTACATCTCTTACTAGTACGGGCCGGCGTAAAACAGTGTTGTGGGCTTCAGCCAGACACTATACTAGCAGAAGGAGGCAGATACCGTCCAAACTACTTGCAACAAAATGTTAGGTGAGCTGATGTACACATTAAAATACTGAAATAACAAAAATATGCTGATTTTCACTATTACAAGAGTTCAAAAATTATTTCTAACTCTTAGTTAGACCTTTCTATTACCACGGTCCTTACAGTATTATATAAAATTACTTATATGTATTAGAAAAAATTTATTTTTTAAAATATGCATGATTTTATGTTATTTTTACCAATTTTGCACACTTTAGTTACAAGATCCGGATAGATAGCTCATGTTAGAGACATAAACTCATACAGAAAATTTAATTCGCCGTGTAGCAGAACACGTGGAAAAAGTTTAATTATGGATCTTTGAGGTGTGAGCACTTGGAATTCTGAAAAATGTGGTTGACCCTGATTCCAAACCATTACCATTTATTTAAAATATACTAAAAAAAAATTCCAAGCTTTATCAAAATATTTTAGAAAATCTTTTAACTCAGGTTGATTCAAAAAAATTTTGAGACCTGAAATAAAAAATTTAACTGTAAAAAAAAGAAAAAAAAAATAAGAATTACTGGTCAGTAGGGCAAGATAATAATAATAAATGTTAAACAATTTTAATTTTGGATCACCTCATCATTATTTCCTGGAAATCAAGTATATTTTGAATACATTCATTCTATGTGATATTTGTAATTATATATTATATCCATGTTTATATATATATATATATATATATATATAAGTATTATGATGATATTAGTGCGAGTTTGATTCGCTTTGGTGGATATTTGTTGAGGAAATGACGAGTGTAGAGGGAGCGTGGGCAAACCCGTAATTACCTTTATCAAAAACGACTTGTTGGTGAGTAGGTGGATTCACAGAAAGCAATTACATGTAAATGTTGAATCGTCTCGCTTGGCAAACCCATCTTCTGTATTTATACAATAAGTATTTTTTAACAAATCATACTTTATTTATTTGTTAATTTAATTTATAATAATTTACTTGTTTTTCCACTCAGAGAAAACGAATCTCGACAATATTTAATATATTTTAGTAAGAAATACTAATGCAAATCAATGAGTACATTACTTTTACTATTTATTACTGAATGTATAGTAGATACTACATATATTTTTATCTGAAAAATAACTGTATTATTACTAATTCATTTATATTCTTTATTTATCGAACGGCAAATTTTATAAAGAAAATATTTAACTATTACTAAACAGATAATAATAGATTTCGTTATACGATTCAACGATTTTTACTCTGTAAAAATATAAAAATTAACTAAAAATATGCATTAAATACCCTACAGTATACAAAAATTACAATCTGTTTAGCAATTTTTTTTAAGTATTGTACAATAGCTAAAAATTACTACACGGCTTGTAATTTTTCCAAAGCAGAACGATAAAATGAAAATTTAATGGACATATCGTATACGAATATGTACTACAAGTTCATAGATCATCATTCAAAGGAAACAACGGACCGACAGCCTAAAGGACGGACTCACGCGCGGGAGATCAGGGTTCGAATCTCGGTCAAGACAAGGGATTTTTTAAAAATAAAAATTGACACCAACACCAATACAGATGACAAATAATAATGATAATCAAAATACTAACAATAGTAATACTAAAACGTTGAAAAACTAATTAAAATTTAATTTTATTTATTTCCATTGTAATATAGTAAAATTTACTAAACAGGATAGTAAAATTTACTAAATATATAGTCAAGTTTACTATAGCAGTTTATATTAATTTCCATGATTAAATAATAAAAATTACTAAATATACATAGAGAGAAAAAAAATGGGAATTTTTCCAATTTTACTTGGGGGAAATTCCTTTGTTAGCATTGTAAATTTTACTATGTCAACATGTGAATTGTAAATATGTCACATGGTAAATTTTGCTTTGTTACATAGGAATTATTCCTATATTATCAATGTAAATTTTTCTATGTCAACGTTGGAAAAATAACTGTAATATAGGAACGATTCCAATGATAACATGGGAATTTTTCCTATGTTAACATGGAAAAAATTCCCATGTCAACATTGGAAAAATTCCTGTGTTAACATTACTGAAATTCCTTTAATAATATAGTAAATTTTTTAATGTCAACATGGGAAAATTTCCCATGTTAACAAAGTAAAAGTTCCCATGTATGTAAAAATGAAATATTTGTAAACTGATGTTTTTTTTACGTAATTTATTAAGTAAATCAAAGTTAATTAATTGAATTGATTACTAGATACTGTCGGAAACACGATGTAATTAATTTTACCAACCTCGCTTATATTAATCGAATTTATAAAAACATTTGTTTATTGATAGGTGCTACAAAAAAATTTTAATTAAATTATACCAATTTTTTTCGTAAACTTTGAAATTCTATTTTCGTAAATCTTTAAACTTTCACACATCCCTATTTTATCGCTTTAAGGCCTAAATGATAAAAATGACCAAAATATTTGGTTATTTAGTGATTTTAGCTTTTTTTGAACTTTTCTCATGCAACATAGCAATTTTTCCTACGTTGACATGGAAATTTTTCCTATGCCAACATGGATATTTTTACAATGTCAAAATAGGAATTTTTACTATGTCCAGAGAGCAATTTTTTCCTTGTCAACATAGGGCAAATTTCCATATCAATAAAGAATAAATTACTCCTGTAACATGGAAAAAATTCCTATAGTGACATAGTAAAAATACCCATGTCAATAAAGGAATTTCAGTAACGTTAACAGAGGAATTTTTCCGTGTCTACATGGAAATTTTTCCAATGGCAACAAGGAATATATTCCTATAATATATGGGTAAAATTCCTATAAAATATGGTTATACTCTCATTTTTCCCTAGTAAAATTATCCATGTTCCCGACTAGAAATTTCAGTTAGGCTTGCCGATAGACCAATTTGGGCCGAATGAGGCTTTCCGAAATACGGCAAGCCCGATTCGGACCTTATTCCGGCCTCATAATTAAAACCAAAATACGGCAGGCTAAATTCGGACCTTATAGTATTTGCATGAGGAAAACCAAATCTCGGAATGCCAAAAACATGCCAAACTTGGTTTTTATTTGGAAAAGGTGTGGCATGGCGTTAGTTAGGAATACTTTTGAAATTCCTGACTGATATTTAACAGTGATGACCAAATGCTTGCCAGAGTCTGGTAAGCCAAATCAGCGCTCGACTAGAATCCCAGTGCGGCATGCCAAAATACCAATGTGGGACGAATGAGGCTTTCCGAAATACAGCAAGCCTAATTTGAAACTTTTCCCGTCCTTATGAGGAACACCGAAACTCGATATACCAAAACTTTTCCAAACGTGTTTGTCATTAGGAGTTTTCAGCAGGGCGTAAGAGTTCAGTGAATCTTTGGAATTTCTGACTAAAATCGGATTGGGATGACCAAAAGCTTACTAAAGTTAGGTATGCCAAATTTGGCTATTATTAAGAAAGTCTTCGTCATTGCCTAAGTTAGGTATATCTTTGGAATTCCTGGCTGGTACCGAATAATATTTTAATACCATAACTAAACTTAGGAGCCACAGTCGGTAAAGTAGCGTAGTAGTTAAAGCGTTGGTCTTTCGTGCGTAGAGTCTCGTGTTCGTATCCCACAACAGCGGTCGTTAATAAGTTTAGTGTTTTTCCTTGAATTCAAAATTTCTAATTCGATTGGAAATTAAAGTTACATTAAATTAGAACATTTGATGATAAGCTGCTCTACAAAAATAATTTTAAACGATAAAAAAAAAAATTTTTTTTTTTTAATTTAGTAAAACAAAATTATATTATTACGTCATACATGATCATATATTGCCAATTTCTATGTATAATCATTTTCCACAGATAGATTACGGTTTTTCGGGGCGACTTCGGTTTCCGAATTTGTGCCGAATTTGGCTTTTCTAATTATGCAGAGGTCCGGAAGTGCGTTATTTTCGTGATGCTAGCCTTATGCGGTTGCCTCATTTGGCGCGAATTCGGAATTTGGCATGCCTAATCCGGAGCTAATAAAAAACGAACTGAAATTCCTAGTCGGGTTGATAAAACAAAATTTGCTATGTCAACGTGGGAATTTCTCCAGAGTAAAATTGGAAAAATTCCCACGTTTTTTTCTCTGTGTAACTAAAAATAAAATTCTCAAGATAGTAAAAGTTACATAATTTAATTAGCGTTTTAAGATTACAATATGAATTTAGTAATTTCGTAACTTAGTAACTCATATTTTTAAGTAAAAGTTGCTATATTTTTTTCTCCGTGTAAATTTAAACAAATACGTTTACGTTAATTTTACTTTGCTTCAATATATATATACTTACCTGAGTGAATTGAGTTGTTTATTTAATATATATCTATATATATATTTTAAGTAGTATTGTGGATGGTCAGACTGATTGCATATTACCGTTATCTTTGACTTTGCTTTCCTGGAAGCTGAAGCGTATGATGATGCAGCCGCTCACCAAACAGCACATATTTAGTTTCTCTCTTTTCCTTTAACCGAGTGGATGTGATTGATAAATAGTGACGTTTATCATCATCAAGGCAAAATGTTAATAATGTTTATACCCATTTATTTAATATTGTGCCTTTTATATTTTCAAATTATCATTTACTCTTTCATTATCATAATTTTAAGAAATAAAACTAAATTAAATTATTATTTACTGCCGTACTAAAAAAGTCTAACGTAATAAGCGGAATAGCGGAATTATTTGATTTCAAATAACTTTTATTACTTTACTTATTATTTTTAAATACTTCATGTTCGTTATAGACCACGAATATGTTTTTTAATTAAAAAAAAAAAGAAATCATAGTTTATTTATAATTGTTCGTATTTATTAATAAACTAGAAAAAAAAATAGTTTTCAATATTAATTATAATTAACTATAGTTAAATTGATATAGAATTTAGAATAATTTTTAGAGAATGTTTTAAAAATAATGGCATAAAATTATTAAACTATTTTTACGTTTGCCTAAAAAAAAATTTTGTTTTATTTTTTTTATGAAACTATTATTTCAATAATTCATTGGAATCGTCTTCTTTATCAATGATGTCAATGAATATTTATGTCACCAGCTGTTTTATGCCAATGTAATAGTATAATCTATAAAAAATACTTCATTAATGATGATCGTATCAACAAAAAAAAAAAAATAACTGATTTTAATTAAATTCTAGACCAGGCAATTGGAAAAATTTAGTAAGAAAAGACACGTTTTTTTGAAATGGTCCTAAACTGTAATTTATTACTCTCACAATTATTTTGAAGAATTTTTAGATGCCTAAGATTGATTTATGATAAATTTTTTTTAACACTTAAATTATATTTCTTATTTGAATTTACCCGGAAGTCATTATACTTGTTTATAATATTAGGAAAATTATTTTTTCCATTTTTTTAAGACTACCCAATTCATTCTAAAAATAGAACAAAAAAATTTAATGAAAATTTGTTTTTGTCCTCCCCTTAGAGACAATTTTTTTTTTTTTTAAACTCAACTTGATTCCATGAAAACATTCAAAGAGAAAAAAAAATTATTAATATTTTTGAGTAAATCAACATAAAAAATTCGGGAAACCGGTTGACCCTGCGCCCAAACTTTCTGCTGTTCAAGATTTTTAAGCTCGGAAATACTTTTAAATCCATTGATTTTTTTGAAATTTTCAGGAGTGAAAAATGTTGCGTTTCGCATTAAGTTTGAAAAATTTTAGAAATTAAAAATAATTAGTAATCGAGCGTTTTTTTCTTAGATATTTTTTCACAATTATGCCGGATAAAATCAATATACTCGGCAGGAGTCATTAAAGTGATTAGAATTGTGAGTTAAGTGAATTTTAAATCAGTTCAGAACATTAACATATAAAAAATTTAAGAAAAATATGAAGAACGGTGATTTATAAATTACTTTGTTAACGATATTATTTAAACTAACCTACCAAAGACCATAAATTATGTACAGCGACCGAAAGAGACTATAAAAACGAAGAGCCTATATGATTTGTGACACATTTGGTAAATTACAACCTAAGTTATCTGGGGAAAATAAGATAAATTATTATTATTGTAATTGTTCATGGCTGATATCTTTTGAACTCACCAACCAATTATTATGTATATAATGCGATATTCGACGAACTTTTTCCAGCCTGTTACGTTGCAAAAATTTTAAAATCAATAGCACCCTGGTCAAAAATAAAACTTGGTTTAGACTTGGTCGTCTTAAATCGTGACTAAGTAAGACCAGTTAAGTCAAAACCAAGGCGAATTTGCGTGAGTTTGTCTTGGTTTCAACTTAACTGGTCTTACTTAGTCACGATTTAAGACGACCAAGTCTAAACCGACTTTTATTTTGGACCCGGGCATTATGACAAGTCGCTCCGAAACTTGTCTATCCAAAACAATTCTCTCCAAGCGTGAGATAGGAAAGTACTACGGGTCCAGGCTTGGCCCAACTTTGTAGAACCTTGGGCCAGTCTTGGCCCATGCTTGGTTACCAAACCTGATCCAATTTTCGTTGCCAGAGCTGGCCCATGCATCGAGGAAACGAATAAATTTAATTAAAAAAAAATTTTATTATTATTAAACCTCGTCAAGTTCATGATTATTAACATTTAAACTATCTAAGGGAGGTAAATGATGTGAAAAAAACTCGGTGCAAATTCTGCTGGGCTCTGGGCGCGAACTGCCGTCCTTCTGATTGCTGGGTCCAAACGGTAACTACTGGACTAACCTACTAATGTTAAACTGATACATTTATATGATCTATTTATTAAACTATAGGTATATTCAAACTTGGGTAATCCTATCTTGGCTCAAGTCTGGATTTCCATTGGACGGCCAAGGCAGGAAAACCCAGTATTAGCCCAAGCTCGGGTAATCATTGTAACGGCCAAGACTAGGTTACCCAGTCCTAGCCCAAGCTTGGGTTACCATTGAATGGTCAAGGCTAGGTTACCCAGTCCTGGCCCAAGTCTGACTTGCCATTGGATGGCCGAGGCTAGGTTACCCAGTCTTGGCCCAAGCCCGGTTAATCATTGTAACGGCCAGGACTGAGTACCCAATCTTGAGCCAAGCATGGGCCAATATAGGTGTGCCAAAGCTAGGTTCCCCAGTGCTGGACCAGGTAGGGGCCGTTCGTGGCAGCTCCTGCATGGGAAAACCTGTCTATTCAGAACAATGCTCTCCAAGTTTAAGCTTTACTCCGAACCTTTTTTATTCAATGCCAAGACTATCCGAAATATCACTATTCATTATCAATTTAACGAGAAATTCATCGGTAACTGAAAAAACATTCGAATTTCCATGTTAGCAACAGTTCGAATGTTTCTTGAGTTACCGATGATTTTCTAGTTAAATTGATAATGAATAGTGATATTTCGGATAGTCTTGGCATTGAATAGAAAAGTTTGGGAGTAAAGAATTTCGAAATTGATAAGCCGCTTATACTGCGATTTCGAAAATCAAAATCGGTTAATCCGTTCAAAAGTTAAAGAGTATTGATGATACACAAACGTACATCAAAACGTCAAAGATTTCGAAACGTCGAGATCCGTTGAAAAGTTTTGGTTCTCGAAAATCGGACCGAAACCAATAACTTCCCTTTCTCTTTAGAAAATTTGAAATTTTCTTAACGAGAAATCAAAAAATAATAATAATTAGTGAAATAAATACATGATTATAAATTATCAGTTATTATTATTTTTAAGACCCATTACAGATCGATAATTCTAATTAATTTGTTACAGTGTATCTTAAACATTACTCGATAACTCAGCAATAAATTAACTATCCTGTCGTTTGCTTTTTATTTTTACGTGTTAGAGATATCTACGCTCTCTTAAGATTTATACATGTATGTACTAGCACACATATTTACACACACACATACACATTTATATATATATATATATATATATATATACACCGAGCAATTTATCAGGCATTCCAGTGTGTGTTTGCAAGTGATAAAACTAAACTCTGTACGTGTTCACGATAAACTGAGATCGTAACCCAGCTAAATAAAAGTTAATATTTTTTTTTTTATTTCCCCATAAAATTTTTAATTTTATAAAAATAATTACACACATTAAATAATCCAACTCTAATAATAAATAGCATAGATTAATAATAAGATATTGATTAATTATTATACTAATAAACAAATAATTAATGATAAACTCAGTTAACTGAGTCAAAATTAAAAAGGTGATTTGAGCCTCCAAATCCTTTATGAGAGTAAGGAGGTTCAAATCATATTTTTAGAATATGATCCATGCATTAAAAAGGTGATTTGAACCTAAACGTGGTAACTTTATCCGCTTTTACCAAGTTTAGGTTCAAATCATCTTTTTAAAAAGGTAAGATAAGCCTCCAGAGCCTAAATTTATAGATCGAGAAAGAATCTCATCGGATCGCGTACAATTGGTAAAGAAACAGAACGGAAAAGGGGGCCACTAATTAAAAATGGCCACCATGATCGAAAAAAATTTGAAATTTAAAAATTCAAAAAATAATTTCTTAGTAGTAAATGTCTTGTTGTGAGTTAAAAAATAATAAAATTTAAAATATTAATAATAATAGCTAAAGTTATACAAGTAGGCGTTCGAATAGAATAGTACTGTCATTCGAAATTCGAATTGAATAATTAGAGCCTTTGACTTATTAGTATATGATTAATTAATTATTTTATGTGAACAATAAATACGAATGAGGTATTGGGTAACGGAAATTGCCAAAGAAATTGAAAAAAACTGCTGAAAAATAATCTGCTGCTGCCGGGATCCGAAACCAAGACCTAACCAATATGAAGCACAACTACTGCCGCACTCTTACTCGGACGCTCACGATCAGTTGGAAATATCTTTATGTATTTAGAACGCAGATATTATTATAACAATAATATCATGCTAAAGAATTGAGGTCATTCGAAGTTACAGATTAAAAGTATGGTAGGCCTTAGAGGGTTAAAACATCTTTTTAAAAAGGTGATTAAGTCCTCCGTGCGCTTGGTTTAGGGTATTGAGGGCTTCAATAGCATTTTAAAATATATAATAGGCCAAGGAGGGTTAAAATACCATTTTAAAAAGGTGATTTATTCTTCCATACGCTACTTTTAGGACATCGAGGACTTAAATAACATATTACATTCAGCGGCAAGTCAACATCAAAAGAATTGAGGCTTTGGAGGCTCAAACTACTGTTTTACTTCTGACTCGGGTTCATAAGTATAATATTTTTATAGAAAAAAGTTTTAATTTTTTTGGGTATCCTTAGTATTCACGGCAATTAGACAATGTTTGCAATTGAATTAGTACACAACAAGTATATATATATATATATATATATAAAGAGGCAAAGTATAGTAAATAGAGGGCAAGCTATTCAATCCTTTCCTCTTTCTCTCTTCTTCTTACTCAACTACAATTTAAAATAATTCTCTTACTTTTTCTCTTTCTCTCGTTAATTTATCGCGCATTACCAGTGAATTGCGCGTGAGCATGCCTCGTTTGCACCGATCTTCGATTAATTAATGGCCGGTTAAATTCATGTTTTTTTCTCTCTACAACTATTGCCAATGAATTTTCCAATGCAGTTATTCAATAGAAATTATCCATGAATGATTTTATTTAGTAAACATTTAAATTTCTAAATCTTTTATTTTTAATAACCAACTTTTTCGTTCACGTTCACGAAGTTCCAATTAACAAAATTCATTTACAGCAAACGTTTTTTTTCTTTTTTAGCCATGCTCTTGTTTTTTTCTGTTTATATGATGATGTTTTATTTTATATTTTTTTTTATTTTGTACACGCGCAGATCGCCGATTAACTGGAACTACATGCGGTTCACTGAGCTTTTCTCTTGGGTCTTGTTACCGCATATTATAAAACATTTTTATTTAAATTCACTCCATAGAAAATAAATAGACAGTTGATTAACAAAATTAATATTTTTTTATGGGTAAAGTAAATTAACAAAAAAAATTTATCGAGTTTTGGCAAAAGCCTGAATATATTTTTTTCTTTTTCAATGCTCGAATGAGTAGCCGCCAATTAAAACATTCACATCCGGACAACATTGCGTACAGTATATATATGTATATATAAAGTAATATATAATGGTATAGACTGCATTTCGTGATGTGAGGTCATTCCCAGAACTCTGTCTGTGGCGGATATCGCACGAGCTAGCGAAAGATATGAACAAGCGGATAATTGCATATATTGTCGCGTAGTTTGAACATATTTATACATATATACGTAAATTTATGTGTTCACTTACACATATATACATATATGTATTTATATTAACATGTATTCATATTAATGTATAAATGAGCGTTCATTCAACCGCGTTTCATAATTTGTTTCCGAGAATTTAATGATTAAGTCTTTACGTTAAATCATTTAAGATATTTTTTATTTTATCTTCTCTAATCGAATAGCGATTATTTATAATTACATATTAATTACTAATTAAAATTATTATAATAAAGGTATAATTAAATAATATAATAAATTATTTTTAGATAATTTAAATTTTGATTTTTTCACTATTTATTTATTTTAATTGCAATCTTTTTTTTATTTTTTCAATTGTTTTCTAGTGTATAGCCGCAATTACGGCCTTGTACACTTTTTGCCTTTATATCGCAACTGCTTTACTTTTTTCCTGCTTTTCATTGTGCGGCTGTAGCCCGACTTGTGCTTGTACTGTACTGCATCATTACGGTGATGCCCTGCAACCTCCCTTGTGCAATGGAGGTGCAGTGGCTAGGAAAACCACAGAGGAAACCTAGCCAGTACAGTTTCGGTTTGGGTGAAGCTCCAGTGATCGATAAAATTCCCATTTTACCGATCACTGGATCTTCATCCCGCGCATAGCGATCAGAGACCTTTGTTCGAACCCGACGTGTGGCTAAACGGTCACTCAGCCAAGTAGTGATTCTGCTCGATGCTACTTAACTTCGGTGATCGCTCGAGCCACACGCGTGCCGAACGGCTGCCTCAGCCGCATTTAATTGCAATCTTATTTATGAATATATTTTTATATTTAATTATTAAATTGTAGTCTATTAGAGACTATCTCTCGTCCGCTTCGTTGTCCAGTTATATTTTTTTTTTCTTAATATTGCACAAATAACTCAATTGCGAAGCACTGAGGTATGTGCTTTACTAACGATTATTCAGACTCAACTAATTCACTCATCACGTAAAAGGTATTTTACAATCATTCAAATATGCCCACCCGGGTCGAAAATAAAACTTAATGTAGGCTCGCTTCATCTTATTTTCTTTTGAAGTTATCGACTTACCTACGATTTTCCGATAAGATCTCAACTTTTTCGACTTAAATTAAATTTCGGTCAATTTTTAGAGCTTTTTTGATTTTAGTTTGAACTTATTCGTCTTCACTTCGCGCATGACAGTCATTTAACTGACTTTAGACTTGCTCAACCAAGTCAAAAGCAAGCAGTGTTTTTAGTATAAGATGTGTTTTTTGCGTTTCACCTTAGTTTTGACATTTTCGCCTTGTAATTCAAGTCGCATAAGTCTAAACCAAGTCAATTTCGACCTGATTTTGACTTTTTGGTTTCATATCGTGACTAACCTGACTAAAAATTTCAGTTCGTTTTTTATTAGCTCCAGATTAGGCATGCCGAATTCCGAGTTCGCGCCAAATGAGGTAACAGCATAAGGTTCGCATCACAAAAATAACGCACTTCCGAACCACTGCATAATTAGAAAAGACAAATTCGGCACAAATTCAGAAATCAACGTTGCCCCGAAAAACCGTAATCTATCTGTGGAAAATGATTATACATAGAAATTGGCAATATATGATCATGTATGACGTAATAATATAATTTTGTTTTACTAAATTAAAAAAAAAAAATTTTTTTTTTTATCGTTTAAAATTATTTTTGTAGAGCAGCTTATCATCAAATGTTCTAATTTAATGTAACTTTAATTTCCAATCGAATTAGAAATTTTGAATTCAAGGAAAAACACTAAACTTATTAACGACCGCTGTTGTGGGATACGAACACGAGACTCTACGCACGAAAGACCAACGCTTTAACTACTACGCTACTTTACTGACTGTGGCTCCTAAGTTTAGTTATGGTATTAAAATATTATTCGGTACCAGCCAGGAATTCCAAAGATTACCTAACTTAGGCAATGACGAAGACTTTCTTAATAATAGCCAAATTTGGCATACCTAACTTTAATAAGCTTTTGGTCATCCCAATCCGATTTTAGTCAGGAATTCCAAAGATTCACTGAACTCATACGCCCTGCTGAAAACTCCTAATGACAAACAAGTTTGGAAAAGTTTTGGTATATCGAGTTTCGGTGTTCCTCATAAGGACGGGAAAAGTTTCAAATTAGGCTTGCTGTATTTCGGAAAGCCTCATTCGTCCCAAATTGGTATTTTGGCATGCCGCACTGGAATTCTAGTCGGACGCTGATTTGGCCTACCAGACTCTGGCAAGCCTTTGGTCATCACTATTAAATATCAGTCCGGAATTCCAAAAGTATTCCTAACTAACGCCATGTCACACCTTTCCCCAATAACAACCAAATTTGGAATGTTTTTGGCATTTCGATCTTTGGTTTTCTTTATGCAAATACACAGAAAAAAAAAATTATCGACTGAAGGTAAATATTCTTGATTCAAGAAAATTTTTTGGAAACCTAAATTATCTCAGATAAAGTAGAAATCTTCTCCGACCAAGGCGAATTTTTTTTAACCAAGAGAAATTTTCTTGGCTCAAGAAAATCTTGACTTGGTTCCCGAAAACGCTTGTCTTCAAAAATATTTTCTTGACTCAAGATAACTTTTTTTTCTGTGTACCATAAGGTCCGAATTTAACCTGCCGTATTCCGGAAAGCCTCCTTTAGTCCGAATTGGCCTTTCGGCAAGCCGAACTGGAGTCTCTAATCGGGTAAGTAATCCAGTTAAGACTAAATTAAGGCAAAACCTCAATGCATTTCATATCTTCGAGAAAATAAGTTGAGTTTGTCTTGTAAACAACGGCTCTAAATTTCGACTTGGTAAACCATTGATTTAGATTTAAATCATTTTATTTTTGACCCGGGTAACTAGAACGAAATTCGTATCATTCAAAAGATAATTTATTAATGAATAAAACAAACACCATTTGGAGTGAATTTTTCAATAATAATGATGAAAAAATAAAAAATCTGGGCATCGATTGGCCCTGTGGGCCAGCCTCAAAACTTCTCGCTGTTTTCAAGCTCTAAGACCTCGAAAACATTAGTATAAATACATTCGAGCTCGAAAATACCTTTGTTTCCTTTTTTTTATGAGATTTTCAAATTCAGAAGGGTTACGTTTTATGTTAAAGTTTAACAATTTAGAATCTAAAATAATGAATGCATAAGCGTTTTTTATATATTTATATCGTGATACGAGCGAACATGACGATTTTTAAACAGTCACTTCCAATGACTTACATAAAGATGAACATATTAGTTTTGAGTAATATTGTTCAGTAATTATGATGTTATTCAATGAAAAAAGCAGATATAGATTTTACATTTATTATTCCGTCAACAATACCTCTCAAACGGATTATCTGATTGGGACGTTTTTGGCAGCAATTGAATGCTTTTATCGAGTTCTAGAGCTGATTAGATTTTGGAATTAATCCATTCAACAGTTTTCAAAATATCCAAAAAAAACGAAAAAAAAATTTTTTTTTTTTTCGTATTTCTTAAATATCTCACAATATATTTGACTAAATGATCTAAAATTTTCTAGAAATCTAAGTTCATAAAGAATCTTTCGAATGCCGCAAAAAACCATCTAAATCAGTTCATTCATTAAAAAGATATGAGAGGTTTACATCCAAACACACACACATACACACACTTACATACACCCATACAGACATCGCTCTGAAAATGTCTAAATAGCATCCTCGCGCCTTCAAATGTCAATATATGATGAAAACCCGATTTTTGAAAATCTGGGTGAAACCAATAACTTCCCGAATTTTTTGAAAATCGTCGATTTTCTTAGCGGGAAGTTAAAAATACAACTGGAGTAAAAAATTGACAGTAATACCCAGATAAATTAACAAAAAAAAATTTTCCGAAAATTTCAAACACGCTACTTAATTAATCGACCGAATCAGCTCATTTTCGAACGATCAAGGTAATCACCCAAAGATTAATTATGTTAAGTTTATTCACGATCCGTTGAAAATTGTGGCTAGCATGTGAGTGACAGAGTGCGTTATATTTCTATCTATATATAAATATATCTATATATATATATATATATATATATACATTGAAACTTTTGAATGAATAGTATTTTTAGAATATATTCAACGAGTTATGATGGACTGTGGCAAATTCTCTGAAAAGTTCACCACAAGGACAAACAAAAGTTAGATTTCTATGAAATATGAAATTTACTAAAAATAATATTATAAAATAAATTTAAAAAAAAATAACGATGTGAAAATTAAATAAAAATTAATGATGAAAAAAATGATTGAAATAATAAAATAATCAAAGTATCCATAAAAAAATACAATAATAATTATCATGAGCGATCGGGGTGTGTACTTTTAGACTTTTTAACATTTTTAAAAAAATTTTTTTTATTATTAACGAACGTACGGAAGTTTTTTCCTTCTCATTATGCTTATATATATCATTTTTATTACTATCTTTTTTTTTTTATTTTCTGAATGAGCAAGTGAGTTCTGCACGTTATATTTCCAAACTTTTTTTTTCATTGTAGTTGAAATGTAAATTTGGATCTAGTGGAAATTGAAACCAATAATAAGATTTGAAATAAAAATATGCATTTTTCAATACATCGATCGGTTTTTTTTTATTAAATTTTGGAGTATCAGATTTATGTGAATATATTTCGTAGTTTCCGCGGTTAGTGAGAGTAAAAAAATCTCCCTTTATTTGTATAAATTAAATATTTAAATATAATCATATATATTTTTGTATTTGTTACGAATAGAATATTGATGACAATATATATATATATATATATATATATATATATATATATATATATATATATATATATATATATATATATATATGTATATGTGAATATGAGCTTTTCCAGATCACGAAATTTTCTGGCACGAGTTTCATGTAAATATTACATGCCAGAGTAATTAATTCTTGCAATAATTTTATGAAAAAAAAATTTTTTGGGGTGAGACTGAAATTATTATTATTATTATTTTTTTCATAATTTTATCTGCAAGTTAAATTTTTACAAATTTTCCCAAATATTTTTATTAGAAAAATTATTTTCTCGAGATAAGATAAAAATTCTTAATAAAATTTTTTTAGCTGACCCATCTTACCCCAAGGATTTTTTAGCACTGCACCATTCACGATCGTGGAATAAATTCGGAATTTCGTATGCAAGGATTTTTTTTTTTTTTTTTTTTTCAAATTTTTACTACCGTCGTGGTTCGGTAACATTTATTTTGTAATTTCCACGATTCTTATGAACAAAAAATAAATAATATTTAAATAAATATTATAATTTCAATGAAATTAACTTATTTGTAATTTGATAGAGATAAGTATTTATAAGAAGTATGTTAAATTATTTTCTAGGGACAAGAAAGTTGCGTAGTTTCTAGAATTTCGATTCTACTTGAAGATAATAATTATAGCTTATAAAACTTACGGGTTATAAAATCGACTCGCGTTAAAGGTCTACTGATGGGATGACTCATAATTTCATGAAAATAAATTTCAAAGTTAAAGTGAAATTTCATTGCGTATAAATTATTTTGGGTCTACGAAAATTTATTTTGTTGAAATTGAATTTACAGAAAAAATATTACAATAAATAAATAAAAAATAAAAACTTTAAGATAATTTAAAATTTAATGATGCGTTAAAAACCTTTCTCGTGTCCTTCGGTCCATCACAAACAGAAACAACCGAGTATTTCACGAGATACGTCTTTCGAGGGCCTTGAAATTTTCTATAATTGCTGAGCGATTTCATAATTCAGTATACATCCGAACCAACGGTCACAGTCACTGGGGCACATTCGATTTATGTTAACGATCTTTTACTGACTCGTCAGAAAGTAACAGCGACTAACGATATATATTAAGTCTATTTTTATACATAATTGATTTACTACGTAATTATTTTATGGATATTTTAAGGTATTAAAGTGGACCATGGCCCTTAAGGTCATTATTTAATCTTTATGGATTCGAAATCTATAAAAAAAAAAATATTTTGGGATTTAAATATTACAAATGGAAATTAAAGTATATTTTCCACAAAAATATACTGTTGAGTTCAATTACTTTGGCAATAGTCAACTTTATGGCAATAAATATCAAAAATTTGTTCAATTTAAAATTGTAGGAGAGACCGAGGCACGGGGGTCCCCTTAAGCCGGTAATTATTTTTTATGGCTTTTAATCTGTAGGTCAACCTAATTTGGTCCTTTCTTAAGCAAATCCATTAAGATTTTACTAAAACTCAAAAAAAAAAAAAATTTTTTTTCTGGGGCACGACGGCCCCTCTCCAAAAAAAAGCTTAATAATTTTTTTTTTTTTTTTATTAATAAAAAAGATTTTAAGGACAAATAGACTATTTCCGTACTTTTGTAATCCCATGGACTTCAAATTTATTAACAAAAAATTTTATTTAGCTGATACAACCAGTTTTATTGAAATTTTTATTTTTTTTTATTTTGACCACGATATAATCTACACTGTAAAAAATCGTTTTTTTAGCGGAGTGATCTCGGATTTTATTTCACTCTCAATTCACTCCGGTCCGGAGTTTCAACATTTAAATGAATTTATATTAAACTGTTAAACACTCCGCGAATTTTTTCATTGAATTGACCTAAAAGAGCTTTAATCAATAAATTTTTCAAATTCATTTTAGTTTAGGAAAAAATAATTTTTCTGTAGCAAATTTTTTTCCAAGTGATCCATTATGCCCCAGATTTCGCAGATCAGCTTAAAATATCTTTAAAACATCAGAGATAACATGATTTGACCGAAAATGAAAAAAAAAAAAATTTTTGACCGAATTTTTTTTTAAGTGGTCCATTATGCCCTAGATATCGCAGATCAACCTAACATATCTTTAAAACATCAGAGGTATCATGATTTGACTGAAAATGAAAAAAAAATTTTTTACCAAATTTTTGAGGGGGGCCGCCGTGCCCCGGGGGCCTTAGCACCCCGGTCTCCCCTAAATCTTCTGAGATTTAAATTAGGGCCCATTTATAAAATACGTCACGCAAAAATTTACTTCTTTAGGCCCCTCCCCCCTTCGTTACGCCATGTCACATTTTCTGCAATCCCCCTATCAATATTTCGTCATAAATGATAGACCCCCCCCCATTATGACGGAAATATATACATAAAAATATTTATATATTTACAAATATGAAACGAATGACTTTCTATCGTAACAAATAAATAAAATTTTAAAAAGCGAGAGAAAAATTTGTAAAGTTGTTTGATAAGCTGAAAACATCACGTTTCTTTAGACCCCCCGACCACCCTTGTTGCATCTTCTCACAGTATGTGACACCCCCATAAGTAGGAATGTATTTTATGAACAACCCTCTAATTATTTTAATGTGTGTTTTAATTAAAAGTTTAATTTTTAAACGCTCAATTTAGTAGGATTTGAAAAATAACTCAAATATTTTAACGTAATTGAATTTCAAAATTGAGCGTTCAAAGTTCAGTTAAATCGTTGCATAAATTATTTGATCTTCAAATTAAAAATTTCATTCAATACACGAATGCTATCTAATTCATTTTTTATTAATATACAGCTATACATTATACAGTTTTTTAATTTATGAAGGGTAAAAGGCGATTTTTTTTTCAAAGTTACAATTTTAATCTTTTTAGTTAAGGAGAATCACTAGTGTAATCGCCTGAAAAAAAAATGATTTTTGGGAATTTTCTTAAAGAAAACTACTCCATAGAATGTTTTAATGTTTTAATGATATATTTGTGGATATATAATCAATACGATACAATTTTTGGATCAAAGAATTCAAAATTCAGCGAGTTATTCAAAATCTCTCACCCATACAAAGAAAAAGAATCGGCCCATTACTGGGTCGTGTGAATGGCTGCCAATTTCAAGCATTGGCCGAATATCGGATAATAACGGTATGCCAAGCATGGCAGTCGCAAGCATTGGCCAATCGTGGCAATCAATCATCGGCCAAAGCTTGGTACCAAGAGCACTCGATCAAACCGTTGGCCAACCAACGGCGGTTAATTGTACGTCGTTTTTATAAGCAAAAAGATGGCTGCCAATGATTGACTATGCACGGGCTAATATAGTTAGCTATTTAATGACCAATCATTGCAAACCAAGCATCGGCCGATCTATGGGAAAATTTTGAAGCTCGGTGACTTGGTATACAAAAAAGTCCCATCACTGCTGCAACGATAGCGACCTTCACAGTGCATTAGATAAAAAAAAACAAAAAAGTTGATCAAACTAGAAGGTATTTTCCATACTATGACCCTCGGGCTGAAAAAAAAAACTTTCGAATTTCGTGCGAAAATTTGATGATTTTTGGTCTGCCAAAATTACATTTTTGATTCGATCGAAAAACTGGAGATTCACGGTACGTAGAAACATTTATAAAAAAAGCTGCAGTTCGAATCAAATCGATCGGACTATTCGAGGTATAACTCGAAGACAAACAGTAATTTAAAAAAATGTATTTTAAAGACCCGATAACAACTGCTCTTCAGATGACTGTAACTCAAAAATTCTATTCGAGATATGCACTTTCAATTTTATTGTGTTATTTTTTAAGGTAAAGACTATCGAAATATGCAAAAAAAAATGGATTTTTTCAAAATTTCACACTAGTGGTCCCTCTGAAAATAAAAATCGGAGTGGAGATAAAATTTAAAAGGTTTGACTTGAAGATTATCTTAAGGGTGGGAAGTAGATAGTAATGAAATTATTCGAATATAGATCATGGTCACTGTATTGCACAACATCTTATATAACTGTAAAGGGATTTATTGCTCGCAGCATCGCAACAAATGCATTATTGTAACCGTAAAATAATGTTGCAATTATCTTACTTTTCTCAACCCCTTGAAATCACGCAATTTTTCAGAATGATCTCAGAGGTTGTGGTTAATCCATCATAACCAGGTTAAATAAAAACGTGAGAATATAGTGCGATGATATTTTTAGTAATTTATAATATATAATTAAAAATTATTGTACGTAATATCTCGAGTACAGAGAAGGTCAGAAAAAAATATCTATTTTAATAACTCGCTCGAAAACAATATAATGAGCGGGTTGTTGTAAATAATAATAATAATAAAAATAAAATTAAAAATAAAAATCTATACGGATAATAACCTTTGAATTCTTGGTATTCGCCTTACATTCGCATTCCCGATACGACACGCGTATCACACAGGAAGTGGCATGTTCGAACGTGACGATTGCTTTAGCAAATGAACAAACAATGCGGGAGAAAATCAATCTAATCGAACTTGTCTTATTATATTAATATTTTTTTTTTATTTCACATGGATATATAATACTTATCCAAACCGTTTTTAAAAATATTCATATTTATGTATGCAAATAAATCGTAAGAGTGTGTAACGAATATGATGTAAGATATTTAAAAAGTTTCTATAATGACGATTAAATACACACATGATATTTTATATATTTTATCTTAAGAAATATATAAACAATATTTTTTTTAATTTAGTACTATAATAAATTTTTTATTGAATCGTAATTAATCATTTAAATAATTTTGTTATTTTTTAAATTTTCTATTACTAAATTATTATAAAATTACAAGAATTTAAGAATTCAGTTTATGGTAATGTTGAATTAGTTACATCATTAAAAACTTGTTCGATGTTAAATATATAATTTTTTTTTATATACGTATATTATATTTTTTTTTTTATGAAAATTAGTATTATGAAATAATCATTTGAAAAAGAAATGAAACATAATTTATAACTAACTTGATCTTAATTTTATTTAAATGCATGAAATGAAAGAAAAAAAAACTATTACTTAATTATTTACATAATTCATTCACTGTAGTATTTAACTTCTAATTAGATTATTTTAGCAACCGTTATTATTTTGTAATAACAATTATTTCATATTTCAAGAAAATTATCGTAACAAAATTTCTATCAATTAAATAATTTTAAAAATTTTCTCAAACCTACAAATTTTTTTTTCAAGAATTATTAAAACAAAGCGCACGAAAACAAATTATTATATATTTTTTCTGTACGAACAACGTGATCAAAAATATTTCATGTTATATATGTTTAAAATAAACGCCGTCAAAGGTTAACATCGTCCTCATAAAAACTTTTTCATTTTAAGTAGTGATAATTTCTGATTAGTCGGATGCCGTGTTTTAATTTCCTTAAATGCACCAAGACATCTCTTCTAGCTTAAAATTTGACAAAAATTCTACTCCATAATCCAAGTCATCCAAATTTTAAAGATCGGTTACGTGGGTGAATTCACTTTTACTCAAACCTATACATCGATACAGAAAGATAAAAACACAAGAAAAACAAAAAACGAAACACCAGTAAGTGGCACGTGGCCCAATAGGGACAATAGCCAAAAAAGAACGAGAAAAAAAAAAAAAAAACCTATACATCAATAGCAGAAAAAATTTTGTAGATTGCACGTGCACTTTAAATGTAACGACAAGCGACTAGTGTAGATCATCATCATGCGTTACTTCAAGTTTATAACCGTATTTTTAAACGAAACATAAAAAATGTATTAGACTACTTTTTAGGTTAGTATTCATGTTTACTCATTGATAAAACAACAAACAATAAATATATGATTTTAATTTCGATTCAATAAAGAAATATTTAATGCAATTTTTAATAATTAAATAAATAGAAATTGATTTTTATAAAATCAAATTATCAGGATAATTGTGACTGCATGACGCCTACTTTAGGAACGTAACGGCATTTTAATTTTGAACATTTATTATATAAAATATCGTGGACAACTTGGCGGATCCGAGTCGCGCTAATTTACCGCATTTTTCTGTAATTTACACTAAAATCCGGTATTTCTACGGCAAATTTGTCGAAATTTACGGCAATTCGCAGCAACTTACAGTAACATATCGCGTTTCAAATGCCAGATGGGCGAATAAGCCTATTATATTTTTTTCTTCAAATTTGAAATTAACTTTGATCACTTTATTATTGTGATTGCAATCACAACCCGAGAGAGTGATCATTTTGAATAAAAGTAGGTTTTTTAATTTCTAAAACGAGTTTTAACAAATGATTGTCTCAAATAATTCTTTATCATTTCTATGCATTTAAAGTAAAAATACGTTGTTCCCGAAAAAAATTTTTTTTTGTACGCCCTTATGGCTCCCGGTAAGTACCCTGGGTGCCATAAGGGCGTCCCAAAAATTTTTTTTTGCATTTCTGCCCGTTTCAGGCATAACTACGTCGATTCCCGGACAAAATTTTTTTATACGTCCTTATGCCTTTTCACGGGTATTTTTTTTCGGGATATGCCCTTATGACATCAGTAACGCGATATAGTAATGTACGGTATTTTACAGCGAATCACGGTAAAATGCGGCAATTAACCCTAATTCGCAGCATTTTTACATAAGCGACGTATGTTTCTTCATTTTTACAGTACAATACTGACCTTTACGATAAAGTACTGCAGGCTTGGCGCAATTTTGTATTACTGAAAATTTACGGTAGAAAAACCGTACTATTGCTGTGGAATATCGTCCCGGGTCAAAAATAAAACTTGATTCAGGCTCACTTCGCCTTATTTTCTTTTGAAGTTATCGACTTGCCGACGATTTTCCGATAAGATCTCGACTTTTTCGACTTAAATTAAATTTTTTTCAACTTTTTCAACTGTTTTCATCTTAGATTCAACTTATTTCAACTTATTTGTATTTTTTGGTCTTAGTTTGAACTTACTCGTCTTAATTTCAAACACGATAATCATTCACCTTACTTTTGACTTGCTAATCCAAGTCAAAAAAAAGTTATTTATTCGCCTTACTTTCGCCTTAACATATAAAAATTATTTCCCCTTAGTTTAGACTTTTTCGCCTTATAATTCAAGTCGAATAAGTCTAAACTCAGTCAGTTTCGACTTGACTTAAACTTTTTCGTCTTAAATCATGACTAAGTAAGCCAGTTAAGTCTAAACCAAGGCGAAAACTCAATGTATTTCATATCTCCGTAAAAAAAGTCGAGTTTGTCTTGTGAGAAATGGCTCCGAATTTCGACTTGGTAAACCAAGTCTAAATCAAATTTTATTTTTGACATGGGGTACTATTGCTGTGGAATATCGTATTTTTGCCGTAAAATACTGTAATTCTCCTAAATACCGTAAATTACGTCAAATTACCGTAATACGGATCTAGCAGGACAATTAGTTGCATACTCGGTGACACTAGTTGTCAAAGATGCTATTAAACAATTTGAGATTTAAGAATTTGTTTATTGGTAATAATTTATCATTCACCATTATTTCGGTTATATATACACAATTGACATTAAATGTAACCGATTCTTTCAATAAAATTATCACTAATTGACTTGACAATTGTAAATTATTTTAAAATTTAAAAAATACCCAACCTGCTTTATGTTGACGTTTTAAAGACGTCTTAAAAGATAATGTTCATGATCCTAGAAACAAATTATCACGCGTGACAATTGTAATTTATTTTAATCTTCTCTAGTCACAGTTTGCTATTTCGGTTGGGGTAAGCTGTTGAAATAACAATAATAGTAACAAAGCTTGCAAGCAGGTATAAGAAAAGGGATGAGAGGTTTAGGGGAGAAATTCATGTCTCATTAGACCCATGAAATTTTTGAAATTATTTTGCCAACTCGACTGGTGGCACTTTTACAAAATAATCAGTTATATATTTAATATCACTTAAACATCATGACAACGAAGTAACCCATAGAAAATTAAATGTTTTATGTATATATTTTGTTCATCTATCAATTTTGTTTGCTGAGTTATTGGCCATGGGATATTTTGTCATGTCATCTTATAGGCGGCTGACTGGTGCCTGCAATCTTTAGCACTTGTCATAGAATATAATATTTTATTTATGATTAAGTGTAAATGACCCAATATTTCAAATTAAATAGTTATTAAATTTTTTAATAAATTTATAATTTTATTAAATGCAGTACTAATTACATTTAATACTAATTTCTATAGAAAAAATGTTTTTGAAAATTATTGTTCAGTTGATCTACTCTCTTAAAATGAAACAGTGAAATTTCACTGATTCATTTTAAGAGAGTACTGATCTATGGCTTCGAATTTTGAGATAGGGGCGGGCGGGACAAGAAGGATCCCCTAAGCCGGTTATTACTTTTTGTGGCTTCCAACCATAAAATCAGTTTGCTTTTACCTTGAACAAATTCATGGACATTTTGCCGAAATTTTGAAAAAAAAATTTTCTTTTTTTGGTTTTGCCACATTGTTTTCTACGTTAAGAATGTATTTCTTTCTCTTGACAACTATATTTACTTTAATGTTACTCAAAAAAACAGATCTGACAATATCTAAAGAGATCTCACTATATCTAAGCATATCCAAACAGATCTTAAAGTATCAACAGAGATCCAAACAGATCTCAAAATATCCACGAATATATAAGTATATCCAAGCAGATCTGCGTAAATGTCGATCTTTAAAAAAATCTACATAGATTTAAGCACATATATCTAAAGAAGTTTTACTAAATTCTAAGGAATGCATGCATAAATATATTATACTTTAGACCATTCTAAAAACAATATCTACTCACATCTTGGATCTTATTGCTATTACCTCTTAATGCTTTTGATCAACCTATGTATAACATGTATCAAAAGTCAATTGATATTTAAGTGAAAAAAATAGATGAATATTTTAGAAACATTGATCAAACTGATTTATTTTATTTATTCATTACGATATCAAGTATATGATTTAAATAACGTATACATCAAAATCAGTAAGAAAAAAAATTTTTTTTAAATTTCGTATATAACTCAGATATAACCTTACCTGTATTTAAATATTATTGGATCTGATTAAATATGAGTACATACAGACACACATTTTTGGATATAGTCATAAATTCTTGGATATACGTATATCTGCTTGGATATTAATTATTTTTGCATCTATATACCCACATACATACAGTTGGGTCTGAGCAAATATACTTATATATGCTTGGATATCAATCTTAATACATCTCTATATCTGCTTATATATGATTAGATCTGAGCAGATATAATTATATATGTTTATATCTAGCAAGATCAAATATTTTGATGTATTTGGATATAAACAGATATAATGAGATCCAGACATACCTAGTTGGATCCCAACGATTTTTATCGGGATGGTCTCATGATTTCTGTGCAGGGTAAGATCAATATTATTCCGATGAGTGTATTTGTTAATACTGTAAAAATTAATCGAATTGAAAAATTGATCAATTAAAAGAAAAAATTATTATTTTCAAACATTTTTAGTGGCCAAATTTGCTCAAAGCATAGATAATCAGCCGAAAAATGAATAAGTACATTAAATTTCTCATAACTTGACGATAAAAATATGAAAAAATATTTTTTTCAGAATTTTCGGCTGGTCCATTTTGCCCAAAGTATCATGTGTAGGGCTAAAAATGCGCAAATACATCGAATTTTTGGTAATTAGATGAAAAACAAAAGACAAATTTTTTGATCAAATTTTTGAAGAAAACCTTCTAGCCCCACTCTCCCTACCTCAATTATTCCATTAGGTTTTACCTTACAAGACTTACTGAATTCTTTATTAAATAAATTTATTCCTAAAAATTCTACTATCAAACTATAAAAAAAAATTTTTTTTGAAAACATTATGCCGGTAACCTTTGAAGTTAAAATTTTAATCTTAAAACCTGCAATAAAATCCCACAATAATCACTGAGAATAAAAAACTCATGACACGTGATCGAAATCATGGTCGTAATTTCCTAAAAAAAAAGTTTTAAAAAAAAATCCATACACACCAATATCATTTGATCTGAGAGCATACGAAGGAAGGGAGTTAATAGCTTTTAAGAAAAAAAAATCCATCACGGGAATAAGAGAAACCGGTGTCGTATTTGCAATAAGGGGAACCAGTATGAACAATATAATTATTTTTTTTTTCGTTATTCATTTTATTTGGTACTCTCTCTCCTTCTCCCTTTTTTACCTCAAAACATGCTTTCTCTCCCTCTTAACATTACACCACAAAATTACGCAAGTATTATACCGAGTAGGAGTGTACAAGCGTGCGACGTACTTTAGTATTAGACCGGGACGTATATCTCGAATTTAACGGAGGCCTCCTTCCTGGCGTACCCATTTCCTGTGGATCTCTCTCGGGATGCAAGAGGCACCCTTCTTCCGGCCTAAAACTTCTGGCGTTCTGACACACAAGTAAACTCACACAACACATAACAAGTTTCGAACACACATACCCTTACAAAAACTCACACTTGTATTACTCAGCTTATTATACATTACTATACTTTGTACATATTACTTACAAACATTCATTCCCACGTGTAAAAAACACCGGCAAATATACACACACATGCAAGGAAGAATATTTAACTATCCAGCCTTAGCAATTTAAAGTCCGATGTAAGCGCCACTGCCACCACTATCATCAACTGCTGACTGTTCTTATGGGATAGGACATTTAAACTTTAAAGGGACATGATCGACCCTTCTTCTACTCACTGAGTTGAAGGGCATTCCATCCAAGACCTCCAAGACTTATATATACTTTAGATTGAGTGTATAATACTATACCCACGATATATATGTACAGTCAGTGAGGGCTAAATATAAAGAAGAAAGTATAGAATACGAATGGAAGTAAACGGGATACTGCAAAACTGGATAAATCAAGTATATTTAAGACCCAGAAGAGACGTAAATAAAGTAAAAGAGTTAAAAAGATCTAAGAGATTAAATAAAACCAGCTGAAGACACACAACCGTGCTTAATTGCATTTAATTAAGACCGTCCATGTGCCATCGGCATTATTAGAAAAAAATTCGAAATACTTTCAAAAAAATTATGATTGTATCGATAATAAGAGCTGATGAGAAAAAATTTGTTTGCCATCTCTAATATTGACAACAGATTAAAAACGAAAATTAATGATTCATAAATTTTTTTAATACAGTAACTTGCAAGATGTTAAAGCATGAAGTCAATGCATTTAAAAGTTAGCGATTTTCTATTGATAATTAATTGTTATTATATCGTTTGCACAGTTAGAAATTTTGTATTAAAATTTAACACAAATATTACTTAAACCAACGAAATAATTGCGTTAAAATCTTTAGTAATCGAAAGAGACTATAAAATAGTAATTTTTACTCAATTTTTGGTACATTTGATAAATCATATATTTCGATATTCAGGAAAAATAAGGACAATTGTTAATTTTTAAATATTTTATCCCGATATATTCTGAACTAATAGACCGATCATGACGTTTAAGGTAGCGTTCGACGCAGTTTTTCAGTCCCTAACGCTAGATTTTTTTTTTGGAAATAATCAGTTCAACGTTTTTGATTTTAATCGGAAAAAAACAACACTTTTTTGACATATTTTCGTTAACGATATCTCTTGAACAAATAATTCAATTTTGATGGTTGAGGTTGCATTCGACGCGGCTTATAGATTTTTAGAGCTGATCAGATTTTGGAATCAATCCATGGAATAAGTTAGAAGCTATCCAAAAAAAAATATTTAAAAAAAATTTTATTTCTGAACTATCTCTGAACGTACCGTACGGAATATGCTCAATTTCTGATATTGTTTGAATTAATGACTCGCTTCAAACGCAACGTAAAAAAACCAAATCGGCTAATTCGTTCAGAAGTCATAGAATTTACATACAGACATACATCCCTACATACGTACACTGATAGAAAATTTATATTGACTCAAGAAGCATTTTTTTGAGCCAAGAATTTATTTCTGAAGAGAACCAATTATCTTGCATCAAGAAATTCTTGTCTTGATTTAGATTTTCTTGGCTCAAAAGATTTTATATTTTCGATAGATAACTCTCATATCTTGACCCAAAATTATATTATCTTCAATTGATACTATCTAATTCTTCAAACAAAACCACAGGCCGCTGCCCTGAACGAAGTTGCAACTTTCCGGCTCCGTCGAGCAAAAAAATAGTATACGTACCTTGGCCAGTAAAAAAGAAAGCCTCAGACCACATGTTTGTCAGCCTCGGCCAACAATTACATGTGCTCTGAGACTTTTCTTATTTTACTGGCCTAGGTATGTAATATACTATTTCTTGAATCAAGATAGTTTTTCTATTAGTGTACGTAGACCCATGCATACACTCGGGCATCATCTTGAAAATAGTCAGAATAGATTCCTAGAATCTCAAAAAGTTGAGATCTGTCCAAAATTCGATTTTCGAAAATTGGACCCAAACCAATAAACTATTACTGTTGACTTATATCATATCGGTTATCCAAACGGCATTTAATAGTGGAGGTCTCATTCAACTATATTTTTATAGTTCACAATACCTTTTTTTTCTTTCAATGAAGCATTAGAAGTCGGATTGCATTTTAAATCTGGAAAAATAATTCTTTATTGTTTTGAAAATTAACGATACAGCAGATTTACCAATTTATAAAAAAAATCTAAAAATATATTTATCTCCAATGACGTGTTATTGTTATCGTATAGAATATTGGACACAGATTTTTATCAACGATTAATTTGCCACCTTTCAGTCAGTTATTACCTAATGAAAAACATCAGATATATAATAAAAACATGGATAATATTGTTTCCAAATATTTAATTTGCTAAGTAATCAAAAAATTTATGTAAGTTGTTCAGTTCAATAAAAGTGACATTTATTATTTTATAGGTAATAAAATTTTCTTCATCTCAATTAACGACAATTTCGTAATTTTAAAATACTTCCACTTACACCATCATACTCCAGCCGGAATTGATTTTATTTTGCATGTACACCGTTTTAACATCGGTTGAATAATACCAGTAAGTAACGCTGCTATACCGGTGTTCAAATAAGTTCATTTTAACTGCTTTTTTTATAGTGCAATCATAATCTAAGTTCCCTTGCCGATAATCCTGCTACGCTTTGCTTTGTTGTAGTAATGAAAATACGCGAGAGTGACCCGATAGTGTTCATAGCTAAACTCTCAAATTTTTTGTTATTTTTCAAATTACATAGTAAATTTGTTTCCTCTTGGACTTTCTGATCATTTAACATGAGAAATTCGTTAAAGTAAAATAACACAAACGGCATGTGATGAATTAACAGATTTCTCCCTCACCGAAAAAAACTAATGAACACTAATGGAAATTCATTAGTGCTGAAAAGTATTTCATTAGTGATCATTAGTAACCATTAGTCCTCTGACTAGTGAATCTAACATTGCTATTGGATGTGATTAGTGTTGGATAGTTTTCTATTAATGTTTATTAGTACTCTGGCTAATGAATTTCGCAACATTGTTGTAAGTGATTACTGTTGTATTTGTGATCATCAGTACTCCAGATACTGAATCTGGCAGCACTATTAAAAGTGATTAGTGTTAAATAGCGTTTTATTAGTAATCTTTAGTAGTCTGTGTTGGAGATGCAGCAATATTAACGTAGAACATGAGTCTTCTGAGCTATAACTAGCGTGTATACGTTCTAGCGCCGAAATTATATGATGACGTTGTCATTCGTCTCGGTCTATATACCCATATGTATACCTGTTAATTCTTTCGCTAGCTATCGTCACATATATTGTGTACCTTAGATTGCGATCATTACTGTTGTATATTTAATCTAAATATACTTACTTTATAATCTACATTACTAATCTTATTATTCACAATAGGTTATGAGCCCAGATACGCCAAGCAAGCTTTGAGATTCGTTTTTGTGTAGTGCAAAAAGTGTATCACGCCGTTAGTTACAATACCAGTTTAATTTGTGCGTTGTGTGACGTGGTAAGAATATGCCGGGACGAACGGCAATATACAGGCGTTGTCAAACGATAATTATGACACGTGGACAATACAGATACAGGCCCTATTAATTCAGAAGAAATTATGGCAATACGCGATTGGTAATACTACAAAGCCAGCAGACATCAGCGGGAACGAAAACACAATCACAGAATGTATTGAAGGAGACCAGTCGGCCAGAGCACGTATTATATTAGCAATGGTGCCGTCGGAACTAAAAACCATCAAGAATTGTAAAACGGCGAATGAACTGTGAGTGAAACTAGAGTCAATATATGCATCGAAAGGCCCGACGAGGAAGGCAACCCTACTGAGGTTGTTGCTTATGCGAAAGTTGAAAGAGGGAGAGGATGTACGTCAGTATCTGGATGATTTCTTCGACGTAATAGACAAGTTGGCGGCCATGGGCATCGAGATCCACGAGGAATTGTTAACGTCGATGATGTTGCTCGGACTACCGGCAAGTTTTGAAAACTTCCGGTGCGTCATCGAGAGTCGGGACACGTTGCTGAAGCCAGAAGATCTGAAGATAAAAATATTGAATGAAAGTTTGTCCAGAACAAATGATGCACAAGAAGTTGAAAACAAGGCATCGGTAGCAAATTGAAAGTCATACATAAATACGCAGCGTGCAGGTAATGGTAGTAATTATAAAAACCATGAAAAATGTTTCAGGTGCGGTAAGTTTGGTCATTTAGCAAAGAATTGTCCGGAAAGGGGCGGTGGTAGGTCATCACGAGCATCTGCAAACAGATCACCATCCAATTACTTCTTCTATCGTACCCCATCTTCGATCCACCCCTCAGACTTAAGAACCGAGACCGAAGATGAAGAAAACTTCTCCGAAATCCCGCTATCAGCCACTTATTTTACGGACCTCATCGTCATCTTAATATCGACCCGTCTTTTCTTAGAAATCCTAATGAACTTCAGCTCACTTGAACAGCCAACTTACGCTTCTCTAACTAATTACTTTCCTTATTCAAAGGACTCATGTAGCTATCTCCTTTATCAGAGAGTCATGTGATCCACCCAACCACTGATAAGCTAAATGCACATTAGTCCTCCAAAAAGATTAGAATACTTACTCTTGCAACTAAGTCCTAATACTTGGTGGGAGTTCAGCCCTTTCTCCAGTCGATTAATATTCGGAAAGTAGAGTCAGATTTCAGAGTCCCGGAGCTTAGAAATTCGAATCACCATTACTATTCAAATTTATTCAAAATTCTAAATTCACTTTAATTTCAAGAAATTAATCTAATGGTCGATATTTATCCATAGAAATTAAGGTGCGGGTTACTTTCCAATCGGGAAATTCTTGTTTCTTCCGTATAACTCTTTTCTATCGTGTGGTCTTCGAAGAACTTGAAAGATTTTAACTAACTAAATTAATCATTTCAATTGCCAGATTCTGAACTCAATTATTGGCCGTATCAGGAAGATTAGACCATTGTTTTTACATTTTCAAATCATATATATTCTTCGAAACTGAGAGATTATCCGTCCGATTCGGGTGGGACACGCGATTACAAATTTAGTGTGGGTTTTGAATTAGAAATTGTCTAACCTTTTGTTCGAGTTCAAGCGCTAAATTAAAATTTCGAATTCAGTGAAGGTCATTAGTAAACAATCCGGTACAATACTTCCTCAGAAGACGAAAGCAGCATGACCGCCTCCACTTAGCGCCAATCAAAGAGGGCCCAGAAGCCACGGAGTGTCCAACCGATTGTCCAGTCAACACCAGATCACAGCAGTCATGACTTCTTGTTATGTAAATTCGAGCATCTTTAGTACTCAATAAATATCAACTGCATCTGTAAGTCCTGACATTTTCATTTTAACATTAAGAAATACCTACACTTTCCTGACCCCTATCTATGCTCGGCACCAAATAACGTAGTTTCGTTACCCGAGTAAAGGACTTAAGTTTCTTGACTCAAAATTAAGAGACTGTCGTAAGTTATGTCTGTCTGGACGTAACAATAGATACATGTGGATAGTGACCCATAAGGGTAAATTCAAATAGAGGGGCAAGGTACATGCTGACGTTCACTGATGACCACAGTACGTGGTGTGAGGTCTACTTCTTAACAACTAAAGGTGATGTATTCGATTAATTCAAAGAATAGAAAAATATGGTTGAAACTTTTACCAGCAGAAAAATTGAATTCTGGCAGTTGGATAATGGTCGTGAATACTTTAACAAAGAGTTTGATGACTACAAGCAACGCGGAGGAATCCAAAGGAGGTTGTCAGCACCGAATACGCCCGAACAAAACGGAGTAGCGAAGAGGAAGAACAGGACGCTTCTAGACATGGCGAGGTGTATGCTGATTGAGGCAGGATTACCACAATCGGATTGGGCAGAAGCAGTGACTATTGCCAATTATCTAAGAACCTGCTGCCCAAGTAGATGCATTGGTGGGAGGACACCATACGAGATTTTGCATGGTAAAAGACCATATCTGAGGCACCTGAGGGTGTTTGGCGTGCGAGCATATGTCCTAGACAAGGATGTGGGCCGAGGAAAATTGGATCCAAAAGCCAATGCAGGACGCTTAGTTAAGTTCGACCAACAATTGAAGGCGTACAGGGTATATCTGGATAATGGAAGAATGTCGATAACCCGTGACGCGTGTTTTGACGAGAATACAAAGCCAGCGAAAGATCACGCAGAAATCGAACAACGATAATTTGCTGAACGACGTGAAAGATAAATTAAACGAAGAGTTAAAAATAAAGAATCTCGGTGAAGCTAAGTACGTCTAGGTATCGAGATTGACCAGAAAGATGGCATAAAGTTGTGTCAGAAGGGATATGTACACGAGATATTGCACAAATTCCATATGGACAACTGTAATGCTACTGACACACCAGCAAGTCCAGGAGTGAATCGAGAGAGAAACACGAGGCCCGGAAAGATCTCCAAGAAGTGCCCTTACCAAAAGCTAGTTGGGTCGTTGATATGCCTGGCGGGCGGCACCAGACCGGACATTGCAAACACTGTAAACGTGTTAGTCCAATTCAATGACAAACCCAGCGACCGCCACTGGAGAGAGGCGAAAAAGGTACTAAGATACTGGCAAGGGACAGCTGAGTACTCCCTACACTATCGAGGACCAATAAGTAAGTCGGCGGGCTACGCCGATTCCAACTGGACTCATATAATCCAGTACACGTTGACATTGAGAGGGGGTGTTGGGGATGCAGCAATATCAACATAGAACATGTGTCTTCTGAGCTATAACTAGCGCGCATGAGTTCTAGCGCCGAAATTATATGATGACGTTGTCATTAGTCCCGGTCTATATATATACCCATATGTGTACCTGTTCATTCTCTCGCTAGCTGTCGCCACATATATTGTGTATCATAGATCATGATCATTAATGTTGTATATTTAATCTAAATAAACCTACTTTATAATCTAAATTACTAATCTCATTATTCACAATAGTCTGATTTGTAAATTTTACAATATTACTGGAAGTGATATATGCTGACTATGTTTTAATAGCATTCATTAGTAATCCCACTAGTCAGAACTACTTTACTGTGAAATTCAAATTAATGACACAAAACGTTCTAATGGCATTAAACCATTAGTGCGCGAAAAATCTAAAGCATTAGTGTTTCTCATTGGTGTTGATTAGTTTTTTTTTCCATACGGGCTGATTTAAAAATCAACTCGAAAAGTTTAACTAAATAATTTTTTAACTCAAATATACGAAACTTCTAACTGTGAGAGATTGTTAGCACAGATATAGGTAACATTTATAGGAATAGTGTACTGGTGATATGATAATTTTTTAACTTGACATGATGGATTTAGTTATGGCAATTTGTTCAGAAATAAGTATTAAAGTATAAAAGTATTTAAATTACTGAAGCGTGAAGTTGTACTAAAAAGTAAAAGGGAGAGTCAATAGCTCCAATGTACGTGATCGAAGTTGAACATATTTTCTATTTCCGTTTATGAACTGCAGTTGGAATACGTACACAGTTTCAGATTATGATAATTGAGAATTTTGTAGTGACAATAATTCATTATAAAATTGTTAAATAATTAAAGGCATTAATATATAATACTATAGTATATAATAATGATAAATTATAGTCGAATGGTGATTGAAGTTTAGTTCGTATAAATATTAAATACATTTTTTTTAACTTGTGGATCATCTTTTTAAATTGGTGTAGAAATTTAATTGTGAATCAATTAATTAACAGTAATTATTAATTACTTCATGAAAATGGATTTATTTCATAACAGTATCTTAGACGACGAGTGTCACTGAGTATTAAAGTAGATGTCCCTAGTTTTCCACCATATTTTATATGATAAATCAATGAAGCGACAAAACTAGTAATACAGAATCTTGAGAATTAAGACTGATAGACAGTAAAGTATATAGGTATATATTTTATAAGAATTTTTTCGTACGTGTAATACTCGATAAACAAGTTACAAAAATTGTAAGTTTTGCATAAACCATTGAGCTTAACCCTTTAATCTACTACAAATACCCGTGAAAAATGAATCATACATGGCCATGTATAAATGCTCTATGCATGGCCATGTATGAAAATTGGCCAGACATGGCCATATATGACCATGTATGGCCATATACGACCATGTATGGCCATATATGGCCATGTATGGCTATCCATAGCTTGATACGACCATATATGACTTGATATGACTATGTATAGAAATTTTAACTAAATTAAAAAAAAAATTTCTTAATTATTTTGGTGACGCAAAGATTTTCAGATATGCGAACAATTGAATTCCTAATCAAATTGGAAATTTTTAATTCAGAGAACAAACGCTAGACTTATTAATGACCGCACCCGCTTTAGTAGGATTCGAACCCGGGACCTTCCGTACGAGAGACCGACGCTTTGACGACTAGGCTATGCGACCGACAGTTACAACAAAGTTTAGTTGTGCCACGTAAGGTTCAAAGAATATAATCACTTTCGAAAAAGCAAAATATAATCATCAATATGCTGTTAGTGATATCAAAAACATTTCCAATTTTTTTTTACACTACAACATTCTGTTTATAAGTAAAACATTGTTGTGAGCACATTTTCGAGCTCGAAAATACTCTTGGATACCAATGGTTTCTTACGAAGTTGTCGAATTCAAACACATTATAGTATATATTATATCATGATTTATCCGAGGAAAAAGACGTAAAATATTACTTTTTGTCGTCAATATCTTTTTAACTAATTCACGGATTTTGATGTTCAATGAGCAGTCAACGCATTTTACTGAGTTTTCGAGCTAATTAAATTTTGGAAATGATTAGTGTAGTCGTTTCAAAGATATTCGCGGAAAACCTTTTTTCACCATTTCTTTCTCCGCCGATACTTCTCGACGAATGAATTGAGCAATTGAGAGGAAATCGACGCGTCTGATCAAGTTCTAGAGCTGATTAGATTTTGGAATCAATGGTTAGAATCAATTTTGAGAAATTAAAAAAAAAAAAAAATTGTCTTTCGTAATTCTCAATTATCTTTGAGTCTACTTGATCAAACGATCTAAAATTTGAGGAAAGTTGACGGCCAACAACCTCTTTTAATTGCTGCAAGAACGATTCGAATCAGTTAATTAGTTTAAAGGATAAAAAGTTCACATGCACACACACTTACACACCCCCCCCCCCCCCCCACACACTCACAGGCACTTTAGGACTGTAGCTTCCTAGGACTTCGGAACGTCGACATCTGATGAAAATTCGATTTTCGAAAGTCGGGGTGAAAACAATAACTTTCCGAGTTTTCAAAAATTTACAATTGTCTTAGCGGGAAGTAAAAAAACATTTTGTTTAGTTTTTTTGAAATTTTTAGAAAACAACTAGATTAATAAATTTCAAAATAAAATTAGCTTTGGATTTTAACAAAACGCGTCGATTGTCACCTCAATCGTTTCAATCGGTTTATTCGTTCCATAGATATCGTTGGAGAAAAAATGGTAAAAAACGTTTTTTTTTATTGTATTCAAAAAACTTGAATTGATCAATTTTTAATTCTAATGAGCTCTAGAACTCAATATAACGCTCCGATTGCAGCCTTAACCATCTTAATCGCTTAATTCGTTTGAAAAATATCGTCAGAGAAAGAAATGGTAAAAAAAGATTTTTCGCGTATATATTTAAAACATCAAAATCCGTCAATTAGTTTAAAAGATACCGACGACAAAGAGTTGAAAAAATAACATTTTATGTCATTTTCCCCAGATAAATCATCCTATTAATATACAATGTATTCGAGTTTGAAAAGCTTATAAAAAAACAACGGCATCCAAAAGTATTTTCGAGCTCGAAGAGCTCGAAAACAGCAGGAAGTTTTCGGGCTGGCCCACAGGGCCAACCGATGCCCAGATTTTTCGCTAGTGATGTATAGGTTTGAGTAGAGGTGAATTCGACGGTAACCGATCTTTAAAATTTAGATAACTTGATAGAAGAGATGTATCAGTGCATTAAGGAAATTAAAACACTGCATCCGGCTCATCAGAAATGATCAATGCCTAAAATGAAAAAGGTGATATAAGGCCGATGTTAAGCATTTAACGGCGTTTATTTTGAGTATGCATCATACAAAAATTTATGGTTCGCATGCATAAAAATTGATACTTTTTTATTTATTAATTTATTTTGTGGTCATAAAATGTCTGATTTATGTTACATGTCACATTATGACAATTTATTTTACGGTAGTTTCTAGTGATCTTATTTCCATTTTATTTTATTGACGTTAACTTTATAATATGTATGTACATATATATATATATATATATATATATATATATATATATATATATATATATATATATATATATATATATATATATATAACTTTTTTCAAGGTGTATAACTGTGTCGGCTATTGAAATTTACATTTAAATTTTCTGTTGTATTGTAAAGTCTGAGAAGTTAGACGGATATTCTCTGAAGTATCAAAAGAGATGATGTGTAAAACCGGTGGTTTAAATATATTCACAAAAGCAACATCAATAGACTATTGTTAAGCAAATTTATTTGTCTCTGTCAATTTTAATTTAAAAATTTTAGTTTTCGCTTATTTTATGTTTATGTTTGTGTTTGTATTTAATAATTACTTTAGGTTACTTTTCGATTTTGAGTAAATGCGAAATAAACTATAAAGTTGTAGTTCGGTCGCTTTTGCTCGTTATTGCCCCCGTGAGACTAATCCTGTTCCGTTTGTTAAACTAATCCTGCTCTCTACATTTTATGCACGAGTTTGTATATATGTACATGGACATACATGATAAATTTGGAAAATAATTATTAATATTTTTGAACATTTATTGAATTTTTTATGATTCATTTTTTTTTTTTAATTTATTCGAATAAAAATCAATTATTTTTTTTTACATTGAAATAAATTTTAGTAGTAAATCATTTAAAAAAACTAAATGAGTAGAATTGAGTAATTAAAAATTGTATAAATCAAAGGGAATATGGCTCCTGTTCGAAAAAAAAAAAAACTTATTTATTAATTGTTCTATTTTTGAAATTTGCAATGCAGAATCTATTTTCAGTGAAATAAACATAGAAGAGGATGGGACAAGAAGGCCCTCTAAGCCGATTATTACTTTTTGTGGCTTTCAACCATCAAATCAGTTTTCTTTTGTCCTATCTCGAACAAATTCATGGACATTTTTATCGGGCATAACGGCCCATTTCCAAAAAATGATAAAAAAAAAAGTTTTTTCTTTTTTTGGTTTTGTAAAATTGATTTCAACGTTAAGAATGTATTTCTTTCTCTTGACAACTATATTTGCTTTTCTGTTACTCAAAAAAAATTTTTTAAGGTGCAATAAATCGTTCCCCCACTCTTACTAAAAAAAGATTAAATGTAATGATTTCTTCACAACTATTACAATACAATTGAAATCGAATTTTTAATTGCCGCCAAAATAATAGAGAAACACCAGGATTTAGCTGAAATAAAATAAAGTTTAGAACACTAAAAAGATTAAAGTAAAAAATTCAAAAGTTAAAACTGATGATTGTAACTGCCTTTATTGAAATGGACTTTATTCGGAAGCTAAGGAATCATGGATTCAATGTAAAAATTTCAAGACATGGTCTCATGATTCCTGTGCAGATGTAGATGAAGTTTACTCCGAAGAGTATATTTGCGAACTTTCTAAAACTGAATAAGTGAATATTCACTATTTGCTAGTGACCTTTGTTAATTCACTTTCAGAAAGAATACTGTAAAAATTAATCGAATTTAAAAATTGATCAATTAAAAAACAAAGTATCATTTTCAAAAACTATTAGTGGCTAAATTTGCCCCAGGCATAAAGAATCAGCGAGAAAATGAATGTATTAAATTTTTTATGATTTGACGATAAAAATATGAACAAATCTTTTTTTCAGAATTTTCGACTGGTCCATTTCGCCCCAAGTATTGTGTAGGGGGATAAGAATGCGCAAATATATCAAATTTATGGTAATTAATAGAAAAACAGAAAAAAATTTTTTTGATTAAATTTTTGGAGGGGGCCTTCTTGCTTTACCTTCCCCTGATTCTAATGTAATAATAACTATTTAAAACCTATTTTTTGGGGTCTCTTAAGGTTATAGTGTGATCGGTTTTTTAATTATAACTATCACACAAAGGGCGGTCAAAACAGACCACCCCACGAATTTGATTTTAAAAAATCATTCTTCTAAGATTGATTTCAATCACCATTTATGTTCGGATTTGAACTCAAAATCGAAATAAAATATAGTAATCACAAGTAAATACGATATGGCAAGATTTTTCAAGGAATTTTGTCATAACCTATCATAATTAGTTGAGTAGGGTTCAAAAATACCATTCATAAAAAAATTTATATATATATATATATATATATATATATAATATAACGCAGTTTCGAGGACACGATTGTGCCTATCATTCTTATAAAATCCTTATAAAATTTTTTACACTTATTCTATAGACGATTTTTACGGTTGAATTCGAAGATGGGCTCAATCGGTCGATAAGTTTAGAAGTTATGGCTGTTTGAAATTTCCACGATTTTTCGAAAAAATCAGTTTTTATCCACTCTCAAGTTCTTATAACTTTAAAACTAAAACTCATAAACAATTCCCGTAGAAAGTATCTAAAAGCTTGTCTAATAATTAGTATTGCTCGTACATGCAAATATAAATATATAAGAATACTAACAATTTTTAAATCGCGGATTAAGAAAAAAAACTAGAAAGCTTATTTTTGCAGCTCAGTCTTTTAATAACTTTGGAATGATACGGAATAACTAATTTCCTTGAATTTCATGCTTAAGCTTACAAAATAAGTATTATTTACACTATTATAGCTTTATCGTATTTACATAAGAAATCTACCTTTCCGTTCCGGGTAAGGCCGGATGGCTCTTTTTTTTCTATAGGAATTAGAAATTTGGTTTAATTACCCGGGTGAAAATATTTCAAACTGAAAAAAAAAATAATTTTTTTTCTCGGCCGAAAAAAGGCCTAGGTAGTGAACACGAGGCCGAAACTCGCTAGGCCGAAAAAAAACCGAAATTCAGTCGAAACTCGTTAGGCCTAAAAATGGCCGACAGTGAAGCTTAAAAATGGCTGACGTCAGAGACGAGGATTTAAACTATTATTATCATTATTATTATTATTATTCTATTTGATTAAATAGAATAGAAATAATTGTATTCATCAAATAGTTATTTAATTGTCCGGGAAAATGCATTATATACGGCCATGTATTAAAATTTCCAATATATACATAGCCATGTATATAAATTTCAACTGAATTTAAAAAAAAGACTAACACTTTCATATTTCTTTTTCTATGTTTTTGATTAACTCAAAAATATATTTTTTTATATTTGAAATATATTTTTTATATATATTTATATATTTTTTATGTATTTTTAATATATTTTTTTTTTATAAATTTTGTTCATGAAGGATATTTAGACATTTATATTGACTACGGAATAATTACGAGCCCCCTTTATATATTCATAAGAAATAACTGTTTAAAATTATAATCAGTTAATAATGAAAAATTCTGCTTGTATAAAGTTAAAGAAATCGATTTTTCATTTTCGCTCATTAATATATTTCCACTCAGCCACGAACTGTCATATAACTTACATCAATGATACAACGAAAGAAAATTTTATATTTCACCAAAATGTAAACTATTCCGATAAAAATTATGTGACTCCAACTATTAAATAATTAAATGTTTTCACTATGTCTTGTATAAAATTATAACTTAGTAAGTTACTAAAACATTTTATAAATTGAAAATATAATTTTTCACAAAATTTTGAAATACATTTTTAAGTACCACAACTTGAAAATTTTTCATGTTCTATTTTGAGTTACGTAAAATTTTTTTAAGTACCATAATTTAATTAAAATAATTTAATAAAAAATACTATAGCCGAAAACAGGCCGATTCAACTGTCGGCCAAATATCGGCCGAATTTCGGCCTCTGTAAGAAGAATAAAAATTTTTCGGTCATTTTTCGGCCGATTTCGGCCTATTAATTAACATGAAAAATTTTACGGCCAAATTTCGGCCTCTCAATAAAATTTTATAGTTTCGGCCTTTTTTCGGCCAAATATTTTCACCTGGGTTACTTCGATCACTTGAATTGAGTTTTCCCTAAATATACTTTTTTTTATTGAACATAATTGTAAATAAATATATAAAAAACGCTCATTCAAGAATTTCTTTCGATTCTAAAATTTATCACTTCAACAAAAATCGTAACTCTTTTGAGCTAGAGAAGCTCATAAAAAAGGGAAGCAAAGGTATTTTCCAGCTCGAAAACGTATTTATACTAATGTTTCCGAGCTCTTTGAGCTCGAAAAAAGCGAGAAGTTTTGGGGCTGGTCCGCAGGGCCAACCGAAGACCAGATTTTTTTTCTTAGTGGTCCCGCTGTGCCTGCCCTTCCCCCATACATAAAAATCTAATAACACATTTTTTTTAATCACTTAATGCATTGGTCATTTAATATTATTTGAAACTCCATTTAATAACAAACGATGTAATATAAGTAAAAAAACAAAGTGATGTACTGATTGCAATAATTATTAGATAAATTGAGCGATAGAGTGCCGAGAGAAAAAGTTATAAAATAGAGAAGTGGGGGTGGGGGTATAAAGAGTAGAGCGAGAGAAAAGACAACAGTAGGTATATTATTTGAAAATAGTTAGTGACATGCACCTGGGGACCGTTGATAACGGCAACGAGGATCGAGGAGAATGGTTGTAATCGCTTTGACAGTATGACAATGCCGGGTACTCATTAGCAACATGCACTTTACTCGAATTGCATCGCATGTGCACGATTAATCATACTGATTCGTTGTGCATACACACGCTGCTGAGTAACAATTACTATTGAGTCGGAAATCCATGTCCCCAGGGCTCTCATCTCTCTATTTTATTCCATTTCCGCTATTCCATCTTCTGTGCTGTCAGTTTTCATGTTTTATTGGATACACATTATAATTATTCCGATAATCATTATTAATATTGATAACAATTAAATTAATGTCCTTATTTACAAATATTGAAAACTGTCGCCGTCATTCATTTAACTCTTTATTAATCAATATTTGTTTATTGCTTCATATTTTACCAACCGAAACACGATGACCGAATTCCGTAAATTTTGATCACTTTCAAGACTCAGATTCTTAGAGAATTCTTCCATTATTTGTCGTACGGAAAGTTATTCTTCATTCAAAAGAAGTAGTCTGGGAAACTGGGAATTGGAAAAAGCTGATTTAGAGATAAAATTGGTCACGGTTGTTAAATTGAACTGACCTTACTGTCCAAGCTAATCTACTTACCCTATGCTTTTTTGCAAAAGGTAACTGACCACTTATGAATTAAAAATATTTTCTTAACTTTCCGCCAAGAAAATTGTAAATTTTCAATGAAAGGGGAAGTTATTGGTTTCGGTCTGATTTTCGAAAACCGAATTTTGGACAGATCTCAAAGTTTTGAAGTCCTAGGAAGCTATTTTGACTATTTTCAAGATGAAATCCGAGTGTATAAATGTATGTATGCACATATGTAAGTGTGTTTGTAAATATTCTACAATTTTTGAATGGATCAACCGATTAGAATCTTAACTGCGCGTCCGAAACGGCTTATCGATACCTAGGTTCTGTGAAAAATGGAGCGTGATTGATCTAGTACGTTTTGCGTTATTCAAAAAATAAAATTTTTAAAAAAATGTTAATTTTAGAAAACTCTTATCGATGATAAGTTATCATGCTTTATTGATGATTCCAAAATCTAATCAGCTCAAAAATTCTGGAATCGGTATCAAATGCCACCTCAACCAACAAAATCGGATCATGTGTTCCTGAGATCATTAACGAAAAATATCAAAAAAGTTTTTTTTTCGAATTAGATCAGGATCGTTGTACTGATTAGTTTCTAAAAATTTGTAGAGTTAGAGACTAAAAGATGCGTCATATGCACACTTAAGCCTCAAAATCAGCTGATTAGTTTAAAAGATATCGGTAATGAACAATCCAAAAATCACAATTAGCCTAATTTTTCGAGTTATTTCTGACTTTTTTAGTTTTTGATGATCAAGGCAAGAAATAACTTTTTTTGAGCTCTTTGAGCTCAAATAAACCAACGCATGGAAGAGTATCTTTTTTAATTTAATGTAGTCACGAAACTTTCGAGCTTAAATGAGTGAGAAGTTACGGAGCTGACCAGCAGGGTCAACCGTTTTACAGATTTTTTGTCTCAATAATGATATCTCTTATATTGACCAGGACCGCTACAGAAAATGTGGCGTCTCAATGTTCTCCAGATCCCCCTACTTTTACAGTTAAAATTTATGTTTTCATGATTTTAATAGCACTTATAAATGCAAAAACTATTAATTTCAGCATTTGTTTTATTACAATTAATTATAAAAGATAGTTAATTACAATTAAGTAATAACTTTGTGAAGCTGCATTAATTACTGATAACTTTCTCATTAGTTAATTAGTGATGCTATAATTATTTAAGTTCATTATTCGTATATAAAAATATATGTAATTGTAAGTAATCAGTATATAAATAATTAATGAATTTTTTTAAATTTATAAAATGAAACTTTTAATACCTTAAGATCTTCTTAACTGATGTCGAGTTTTCGGGTGTAAAAATAATACCGTTAACGAAATCGGATTTGCGATAGTATCTATTGGAAGTTAAACATATTTTGATTGTATTCGGAATAATAGTGATGAGTCATGAATTTTAAATGGTTTTAATCAATCAATTGTTACTTTGAAGCATCGCTAATGAGATTTGAATAAGTTATACTCCCAACACTGGGTATCAATAGAGAAATCAATCGAATTCAGTGGGGTTAAAATTGAGATTAAAACTATTCGTTTTGGAATCTTATTCTTATAATGAAAGGGATTGAGCCAAATGGAAAAGCTATAGAATCTCATATCCTATCAAAAAAATTCATATGGGATTACATAGTAATCCATAGGAATCCATATAGGAAAGTATGGATTTATATAAGAATCCATGTAGGAAACCATGGATATCTGGATTCCCATGTGAGAAATCAACATAGGAAATAGTGCGTACCTGGATCTCCATGTAAAGACTTCATATAAGAAACTCGGTACCTGGATTCCCATGTAGGAAACTCAAAGAGGAAACTGTGGATAACTAGATTCTTACACGGAAAAAAGGCGCTGCAACAGGATGCAGTCCTGTGGGAGTAATAGGACAAAATCCTGTTGCTGCAACAGTATTTTGTCCTGTTGCTCCCACAGAATTTGTCCTATTGCTGTAACATGAAAATCCTGTTGCTGCAACAGGATTTTGTTCTGTTGCTCCCACAGGACTGCGTTCTGTTGCAGCGCCTATTTTTTCCGTTTATGTGGAGATTTCCATGGGAAATCATCGTAAAAACCCACATAGGAATCCATACTGAATTCCCATATGGATTTGGCATGGTGTGGATTCCCATAGGAACCCACGTAATCCCCTATAGGAATCTAATGCTGGATTTCTGTAGGAAATCATACGGATTTTTTTGATAGGGTATTTTTTATACACTGTAAAGAAAATTAGTGGAAGTCTACGTTAGCCTGGTGTTAAGGTTATTAGTGATTTTAACCCCGCAAATGGTGTTAAAGTAACAATAATGGTGGTGTTGAAAATTTTTCCGGTATTAAGTGGTGTTAAAAAAGAAATAGTTTTATTTTTGAAGTATCAGATGTCTAGTTGTATTTCACATACAAAAAGGAATAATTTTTATTGTTTCAAAAATAAATGGCACGATAGATTTACTATTGTTTTGAAAAATCAAAAGAAAATTTGTCGACTATAGCATGTTATTGTATAAAATTTGAGGAACTGATTGTTTTCGAGCTCGATGAACAACGGGATGTTTAATGGTTGGCCTCCAGGATTAACCGTTTTCCAAATTTTTTTTTTTGTTTCACAATTTCAAAAAAATTCATCGGTTAGTAATATATATGGAAAACGTGATTTATGTCAAACAAATTAAAAAATATATATATTTTGCCTCATTGACGTAAGAAAGAGATAATTGACAGTGTATTTTATTGGAAGTGCCAATCATCTATAAAAGTGCATAATATGAGAAAAAATTGTAAAATTATATATATGTATACATCACGTCTTCTTTTCAATAACGTGTTATATTGTTTATAAGAATATCAGGTAAAACGTGATACATACTGTATACATTTTTAGAGAACATTTTTTTTCTAATTAATATTCATTTAATTTGATTAACATGTGCAATTTAATTTTACTTGGTATATAATATGAAATATGCAATTCATTAACGCATACTAAAATATAATATTAATTATTCAAATGAAGATTTTTTTTGTGATTAAAAAAAATTTATTCTTTATCCTACCCAAGTTCAAATATTTTCATACATTGTAATTAATTTCTATATCATATATAAATTATATACAATTTAAATTTATGATGAAATTTGATAATAATTGTTCAATAAAGAAATTTAATATTCTGGTTAAATTTTATAAATACCATTATTTGAAATATCTATTGTCATACATTCAAATTCCATGTTTTTAACCTCCAAAAAAAATGTTTAAAAATTTAATAGTGCTGTACTTTATAGTGCCTTCAATTTTTTTACAGATAATTTTCTTTCATTGCATAACAACGATAATAATAATCAGTAACCAAATTAAATGTAAAAAGAAATATTATTTATATACACGAGTCATTGGAATAGTTTTTTTATGTCTTACAATTCTTTATAAAAAAAACGTCGAAAATGTTGAGTGAATATTTTTGATTTTAAATAGCATCCACAAATCAAAGCTCTTTTATTTTCTGAATTATTTTAAAACAGTAGAAAAAATTCCTTGCGCTTAAATGTTTTTAATTTTCATATAAATTTAAATAACGTCAGAGGATTATCAAATAAAAGTCCTAACGATAAAATACTTGTTTGTTTCATCATTTTACCATCTATACAATATTATACTTGGAATAATTCGTTCAACAAGTACCAAAAATTGTAATTATTATTTTTGTTTTTGATACTTCACCATCAAATTAAATTATTTATAAAAATTAATACACAACATTTTTTTTTTTAATAAAAAAAAAAATAGCACAATTCAAAAAAAAAATCACACAAAAAAATTTATTATTCGAAATTGATACTTAAAACCCATTAAAATTAGTGTCTCAACTCTAGAACATTCCCGTTATTCGAATATATTTTAACTGTTCCATTAACTAGGACACTTACAGACTATTTTTATATACTAAATTGCAATAAATTATTTAATTTATTTTTCAACTTAAATATAATAAATACAATCATAATCATAAATGTAAATTATTCGAACTAATTAAATATCTGTACCGGTGCTTAATCAGGAAACTTACTTTATTTAATGAATGGCTAAAAAATAATTAGCAAATAATAAATAATCAATTGAATACATATATATATAAATATATACTGAAAAAAAATATCGCTGTAAGAGCAGAACCATTAGAAGATATAACCACCTAAAGTCTACAAAATCATAGATTGTTAATATGACGATATTTTATTTACGTAAAGTTTAAATTGGTCTATTACCTAATTAATGTTTTGTTTAATCAACTATATATATACATGGTAGTCACAATAATACATTTTGCTATATTAAGTATCCGCATTTCTATGTTAACAATATTTATTGCTATAATCGCAATCAATATGAATTGTTGAAATAGCAATACCAAGTATATGGGGAATATACTTATAACCAAATAGGATGATTAAATTGGTGATACTTTCATTTCAAATTGAAGGTGGCTTATGCATCAATCTATTATGGTCAATTTAACGATTCATTTTGTTATGACAACTATCTACCATTAGCAATACTTTAGATGTATAATGTTTTTCCCGTTTAGTTGCCCGGTCGGGTAAAAAGTTATCGGGATACAAATATTTAGCCACTTCGGGCACCCAAGCGGGCTAGTATAATAGGTTCAGAATTTTTTGCCTTTTTAGTTGCCCGATCGGATTGATGGTTTTCGGAATACATATTTTCAAACTCAATAAGCTTTTGACAGAGCTTAAGAAATGAGTTTAAGAACATCCCAGAGAGGAAAGTACCATGGGCCAAGGCTTGGTCCAGACTTGGCCCAACTTTGTAGAACCTTGGGCCAGGCTTGTAAGCCAGTCTTGGCCCAGTTCTGGTAAAAGTCTGGAATGATAATCTCGGGCCAAGACTGGTTGCCAGACCTGGCCCATACATCGAGAAAACGAATAAATTTAATTTAAAAAAAATTTTATTATTATTAACGTCGTAGAGTTCATGATCATTAACGTTTAAACTATCTAAGGGAGGAAAATGATGTGAAAAAAACTTGGTGAAAATTCTGCTGGGCTCTGGACGCTAACTGCCGTCCTTCTGATTGCTGGGTCCGAACGGTAGCTACTGGACAAACCTACTAATGTTGAACTGATACATTTATATGATCTACTTATTAAACGGCCAAGGCTAGGTTACCCAGTCTTGGCCCAAGACTGGTTAACCTAGCCTTGGCTATTCAATGGCAACCCAGGCTTGGGCCAAGGTAGGATAACCTAGCCTTGGCCGTTACAATGATTACTACGGCCCAATCCGGGATAATCATTGTAACGGCTAGGACTGAGTACCCAATCTTGAGCCAAGCATGGGCCAATATAGGTGTGCCAAAGCTAGGTTCCCTAGTGCTGGGCCAAGTAGGGGCCCGTCGTTCAACTCTGGCATCTCCTGCATGGGATTCTCCCTGACTAGTTACCAAACTAGGTTTTCAATAGTTGGGGCAACGAAATCGTCCCTGGTCTGGCAACTTCTCAGGTACATGTCTTCGAGCCTTATTTTTACTCCCCAATCGAATGGTGGTTGACAGTAGGGCAGTTGTCGGTAATTTTCTACTAGGAAGGGTGACGATAATATATACACAGAAAAAACAGTTAACTTGATTCAAGAAAATTATAGTCTTCCGCATTTTCTTTCTTGATTCATTAAAAATACAAAACTTGATTCAAAAACTTTCTTTTGGTTCAAGACAGTAAATTCTATTGCTCTAAAAATAATTTATTTTTGAAGCGAAATTGAAAATTTCTTCATTTGAAAATTTTTTCTCGATGATGTCCGAGTGTATATGTATATGTGTATGCATATACGTATGTACGTCCGTACGTATGTAAATATCTGTAACTTTTGAACGGATGGACCGATTTTGATCGTTAAGGTGTCATTCGACGCAGCTTGTTAACATCTAAGAGCTGTGAAAAATTGAGCTTGCTCGATCAAGTGCGTACGAAGATATTCCAAAAATAAAATTTTTTCAAAAATGTTTTTTTTTTTTATAACTTTCAATGTGCTCGATGGATCGATTCCAAAATCTAATGAGCTCTAAAACTTTATAAGCGACGTTGAATGCCACTTCAACCATCAAAATCGGTTCATTTGTTCAAAAGAAACCATTAACGAAAGAATTTAAAAAATTTTTTTTGTTTGGTTTTTTTGAAATTTCTCAAAAACGACTAGATAAATCAATTTCAAAATCTGATCCGCTTTAGACGTCAATAAAGCGCGTCGATTGCCACCTCAATCTTCTCAATCGGTTAATTCGTTTGAGAGATATCGTTGAAGAAATAAATAGTAAATGTTTTTTTTTCGAAAACAACGGCATACAGAAGTATTTTCGAGCTCGAAAACAACGGGAAGTTTTGGGCCTGGCCCGCAGGGTTAACCGATAGACAGATTTTTTTTTTATCTGAAACGTATTTTTTTGTTTTTTTATTTTGTGAAAAATTATTTATGTAACCATTAATATTAAATATTGATGTCATGATGTATTACAGAATATATTATAATACAGTTCAAAAAGGTATTTGTCACTCTGTCAAATGACAGAGGAATACTCGAATAAAATCGTGTTCAAATTTAGAATATAACAATTCTAAAATATCTATCTTACCAGGGACACTACAAGTGGCTGGGCGCGATCTCGTGGCGAGCACCGAACTACTTCTGCTACTGCTGCCTAGTACCGGTGACTTTCCCCTTCACCATAACTATCTTTTCTCCCAAGAAATTTTTTTTCTTGGCTTAAGTAAATTTTGTTTTCTTGGTCGGAGCATACAAAAATATTCACATGAAAATTATAGTACTTGTTCCGATAAATTTTATTTTCTGTAAACAAAAGAATGAAATATTGCTACAAAAAAATAATGTATCTTGCTTCAAAAAAAATATCTCTTACTTTAAGTAATGTAATCTTTTGCAGCAAGTGAAGATTTATTGATTCAAACGTTAAAATATGTTGACATAAAAAAAAAATGTTGATTCAAGATAACAATTTGAAGATTATTGTTTACTTGGTGCAAGTATATTTTTATTTTCCGAATCGATCAAGAATATTTTTCTGGATTCGTTAACTATTTTTTCTGTATAGCCACACATTTTGTTAAATATATATAAGAAAGGATGGGGTCAGTTGAACCAAGGGGCAATTGAACCAGTAAGCTTAAAAAATCGAAAAAAACAGAAAAATAAGTCGTCCTCTTGGAATTATATTTTAATACACTAAACCTTAGTCTGATCAAAATTTGGAACCAATATGATGATTTAATTTTAAAGAATCCAAGTTTTTGTGTTTTTAAGCATCTGCTTTTTTTTTCAACTCTTGACTAATTGCTTAATAATTTTTTAATTTCCAAATGTAATCTTAAAATTTTTTTTGTAATACCTTATTAAATTTCTAGCTTTACTTCTAGTTAAATAGTTCTTGAATATTTTTTTTAACTAATTATGTCAATAAAATCATATGGGGTCAGTTGGACCGTCTCTCAGGGACGGTTGAACCACACTGTGGGCATCTGACATGATCGCGCATCTTAACTGAATGTCAAAAAAGGCTAAACATAATTTCGTAAAAAAAAAAAGTTATCATTTTGCTTTTATTCATCTAAAAAAAAAATGCTAAAGTATTTTTGTGACAGACACTTGAAATGTACGACATTTAGCACCTATAACCGGCAGCTAAAAATATTAGATAAGATACAGCTGGTAAAAAAGATACCTAATCGTTCCAATAGTGACGACATCAACGGATCAAAAAATATTTTTTGGTTACATGTGCGATTGTAAACGACCAAAAAATATCGAAGTAACTCAACAAGCCATCTTGTGACAAAATTTATCATTATATTAATTCGTACACTTACTGACTTGTCTCTCATTTTCAACAAATACTCAAAACAATCTTACCAAATAAATAACCGCGGATTTATAACCTGCCATTCATAGGCACTAAATGTAGTACATTTCAAATATCTGTCATAACAGCTAATGCATTTATCTAGTACAATCGAATCTAAGACGCTCGTGTGTTGATACCCTCGCCTTCGGCTCGGGCCCCAATCTTCACACTTCGCGTCTTTAACACAATCACACTCGATAGATAAACTACTATTTTGGTTCAATTGACCCCACCCTCCCTTACACGGAGAAATTATTTTTGTTTGAAATGCTACGCTGTCATAGTAATGCCGGACCATGTTGGCCACCTGGCGGAAATCGAAATAAAAACATACAGAAATTACTGTGACTATTCCCGAGTCATAATATCTAGCCTCATCGAACCCAAGTAAGCCTCAATCAAGCCTCATTTAGCTAAAAAAGTATTTTGAGCCTCACATAATGCTCATATAGCCTCAATGAGCCTCAAATGATGCTCACAGATCCTCAATAAGCCTCGATTAGCCTCAAATGAACCTAGTCTCGACTCAATGAATCTCAAATAATAATAATTTTACCAGTTCGATCAAATTTAATTTAAATTCGATTAGTATTATTTGAGGCTCATTGAGGCCTTTGAGCATCATTTGAGGCTCTATGAGCATTATTTGAGGCTTAAAATGCTTTTTTTAGCTAAGTGATGCTTGATTGAGGCTTACTTGGGTTCAATGAGGCTAGATTGAGGTTCGATGAGGCTAGATATTATGACCCGGGTTACTGTGGAAAGTAAAATTTTCAAAAGTTACGATAATTTGTGATATAATCAGTGACGAATTTCTCGGTGTATATACATATTTAAATACAACTATTGCATTACAAATCCGCTTATGCTCGTGGTTTATATTTATTTTTCAAATCTATGATACGAACAATGTATCATAGATATAACTAATTGGATATTCAACGTGTATACTTAAATGTCCTCTAGATAATATAATCATCCACGTTCTTCAACATCAAACCACTGTACAATTATTTTTTACGCGCACTTCATTTATCAATGCGTGGCATTCTATTAATTTTAAACAACATTCGTTTCATTAATTACATCGCAGCATTTAAAAATAGCAGTAATGATAATAATAATAATAATAATAATAATAATAATAGTTAAAAAATTTATCAAATAAATTCAGTAACTAAGCATATATTGATAAGTAGAAAAATTACTCCTGTAATTGAAAAAATAAAAAATAACAATATGATATTCCGTATTTGTACTCGTATACTTAAAAGAAATAATTGGCACGTGGATTTTATTTCGAAGGTTATATTGATAATAGTTGAAGCATTTTAAAGTAAACATACTTTATATCAGTTAAAAGTATTTAGTATTCTTGAGTTGTAACTCAACATCCGGTAACCGGTCTACACATCTGTGTACTTCTAATAGACTTGTATTTATTTACATCATTATAGAGACGATTAAAAATATTATTTAAATGCATATATATGTATATATGTATGTATGGACAATAATTAATGCATTACCAGGGTCAGTTAATAAAAAAAAAAAAAAAAAAAAAACCGACAAAATAAAACTAAAAAAATATGCTGATATCAGCTGAGCCTTTCATCATTAAATAGTAATTAATAATATTTTTAAATTGAATCGTGACCCAGATTACGAAAAGTATTTACCAGTTTTATCAAAAATACGTAATTAAAAGTACATGTGCGTGCGTTGTTGTTTATTTGAAAATTAAACGGAGAAGAGTCTCGAAAATATTTCAATATTTACTATATTTTAGTAAGAAATACTAATGGGAATTAATCAGTGCATTACTTTTACTATTTATTACTAAATGTATAACAAAAATCACAAAAAGCTAATTGATACAATATGTTTATCTGAAAAATTGCTATATTACTTCTTATATTACTTCATTCGTACTCTTTGTTAATTAAACAGCAAATTTTATAAAGAAAATATTAAATTGCTACTAAATGTTTAGTTCTACATTTCGTTATACGATTTAACGATTTTTACTCTGTAAAAATATAAAAATTAACTAAAAATATGCATTAAATACCCTTCAGTATACAAAAATTACAATCCGTTTAGTAATTTTTTTTATTTATTGTACAGCAGCTAAAAATTATTACACGGCTTGTAATTTTTCGAAAGTAGATCGATAAAATTAAAAGTTGGTGGACATAGTATACGAATATGTACTACAAGTTCATAGATCATCATTCAAAGGAAACAACGGACCGACAGTCTAAGGGACGGACTCGCGTGCGGGAGATCAGGGTTCGAATCTCGGTCAAGACAAAAGTGATTTTTTAAAAATAAAAACTGAAACCAATTTCAATACAGATTACATAAATAATAATAGTAATCAAAATACTAACAATAGTAATAGTAAAAAGTTGAAATACTAATAAAAATTTAATTTAATTTATTTCCATTATAATATAGTAAAATTTACTAAACAGGATAGTAAAATTTACTAAATATATAGTCGAGTTTACCAATGCAGTTTATATTTAATTCCATATTTAAATAATAAAAATGACTAAATATAGGGGAGAGGGGGGGGGGGGGCAAAAGGGGATACCTAAGGAAATACTGTTTTTGAGGACTAATACGCTAAATCTTTTTGTTTTTAATGATATTCAAGGTAAATAAACAAAATTTTTAGCTGCTGTTAAGAAATAAAATTTTTACTTTTGGCGAGCGAAATGGGGTACCCTTAAAAAAAGCTGAAAAAATAAAATTTCTGAAAGTTGATCAAATTTCATTAAATTAAATTTTTCAAATGTAATATACGACAAGAAAAATTACATTTCACATCATTGGTGGATACGAAGGCAGAAAATTTTTTTTTTGTGGGGCAGAGAGGCCCCCCTCCAAAAAATGATAAATTTATTTTTTTTTTATTTTTAAATTTTTTTCATCATAAAGAATGTATTTCTTTCTCTCGACAGCTATTTTTGGTTTTAAAATACTCGAAAAAATTTTTTTAGGTGTAATAAATCGTTCCCCCTCGATTAACTTAATTACTAATTGTTATTTAATAAAAAAAAACAATTCTATATTTCTTATTTGTCATTGTTTTGAACCCAAAAAGTGTGTTTTTTGATTTTTTAGATTACAGATTATTTTGCATTATTTAAATAATTTCATCAATTAAAAAATAAAATATTATTTTCGAACATTTTTAGTAGCCAAATTTGCCCCAGATATAGAAAATCAAACGAAAAATGGATTAATATATTGAAGTTTTTTAAATTTGACAATAAAAATATGAAAGAATCATTTTTTCATCATTTTCGGCTGGTCCATTTTGCCCCAGGTGTCATGCGTAGAGGTAAAAATGCGCAAATATATCGAATCTATAGTAATTAGACAAAAAAAAAAATTTTTTTTTCTTATAAAATTTTAGGGGTATTCCGTTTTGCCTGCCCTACTCCCTTTTGCCCCCCCCCCCTCCCCTAACTAAAAATTAAATTCTCAATATAGTAGAAATTACACAATTTCAATAGCGATCTAAGATTACAACATGAATTTAATAATTTTAACTTATATTTTTAATTACAAGTTGCTATATTTTTTCTCCGTGTACATGTGCGTTGTCGTTTATTTAAAAATTACAACGTAAGTTAAAAATGTATTAAGTGAATATAATATTTTTGGATGTACAAAAATTCGTGGAATTGTTACTTTTGACTCGGTAATGATCGCGAGATTCTACGTTTTTAATGTGACGTCTACATACAACCCACTCTACGGCACTTAACTCGAAATATTTTGGCACAAATATATTTTTACGTCCACACAATGATGAACCACTTTATATTTATTTAACATTCATGTATACTGTACTCATAAGAAATACTAATTATAATTGTTTTGAGTCATAAATACCAAATTTAAAAAAAAATGATTTATTGTTTAAAATATATTAATTATCTCTATCAAGAAAATTTTTGTTTTTATAAAAGAAAATAATTTAAATGAATAAAAAAACATTTTTTATCAAATGTTTTGAAAAGAAATTTCAAATAAATGAGAAAAAAAAAAAAAAAAAAAAAAAAAAGCAATTTTCGTATTTAAAATTCAAAAAAATAAAATAAATATAATTTGACTTTGAAAAATTTTTTATGCTCATTTTATGTAACTCAAAAGTAGACAGTCATGTTTATTACTGTAGGTGTGACTAATCGATTTTAACGGTTAAATAAAAATCAATTTGATACTCAAAAACTTTTTCACAATAAAATATATAAATTATTTTTTTATACTCAGCCTTATTTTATTTTAATTTAGTGAAATAAAACAAAAAAAAAATGGCGAATATTTTTTAAGATATTTCATCGCAAAGACAAATCGCGTGTGGAAAGTAGAGAAAAATACGGATTGTTGCCACTTATAATAAAGTTAACTCGCGTGTAAACTGCTCGTACGTACCGCGCACGTTTTTTACGACGCGTGCTTTTATTGTCTAACACTTAGACGAGAAAGAAGTAAAATCGAATAAAAAACGTTGAGTAAATTTTCAATAAATGGACATAAAGTGTAAAGCTGATATAAATTTTTTGAAACCAAATGTCGGTCATTGACCTAAATAAAATCAATTTGTCATAAAAGTAATTTAAAAAATATAATAACTGCGTTCGTTATTATATATATATATATACATATGTATACTTGAACTTTTTATTTGACAATATCTGTAAGCACAAATGACTAAATCAGCAACCAAAAAAGATTTCTTATCTGTTTATTATTGAACATAAATTCATTATACTGTACTGCACGTGATAAACAAGTTCAATGACTCTGATAAATAATAAAATGTTTAAAAAAACAAGTTTTTTATAATTAATAATAAGATAAAATTGAACTACTGTTATTTAATTTTTTTAAATAACTTTGACTTTAACAATTTCCATACTTTAATTATTTAAAGAATTAAAAATTATAAACAATAAATTATTGGAAATATTAATAATAAATTTTTAACAAAAAAATTCCATAGCGTCCAGAATCAAAGATAGATTTTTCCAAAAGCGGATATTAATAATTTTATAATAATATAATATTATATTATATTATATGTGATATAATTGTAATATAATTTAATAATATAATAAACGGAAATTAGTGATTTTATGAGGTCGAAAATTTTAATATATCCGGAGACACGGTAGTGTCTCGCGCAAAGTACACACTTATATGCACATATGTGTGCATAAGCGCCGCGAGGCGACCGTGTTTCTGTACGGGAATCGAAGGCCTGTTTTAATCTTACTCATATTTCGTAACGATAATTATTGACAAAAGGTAGCATTTTTGACAACCATAGACACACGTTAATGTTCATCATGTTTTGTGATATAAAGTTGATTTGCCTATCGTTCAGCTTCATTCATATTACATAGATACCTATACTCACATTAACAGCCGAATCGACTGCGAGTTGACAAAAATCTACGGTCGATCAATTTTGACGTCAAGTTGACTGAAAAAAGGTGGCCTATAATTATTCGACGTGGACTTCCCGAGTCAAAATTAAAAAAGTAGTAGAAAAACTAGTAGTAGTGTGCCCTTGGCATTGTAGTATGGATCTCAGGGCCATGCTGTTTTGCCGTGCTTGCTATGCATACGTGTGAGCAATACAATAGCTCCAGTACTATGCAGTATAGTAAATAATGCCATACTTCTGGGACTCGTTACAATACTGTCTTGGAATATTTCACATACTATTTTAGTATCTTTCTTGCACGGAGAGAAGAGAATGGTAATAATTACCATTCTACATGGTAACCAGTACTATTTTTTAAAGCATTGGAATCATTACTATGTAGCATGGGAATGATTACCATTCTTCTGGTAATATTTACCATTCTACATAGTAATCGTGCTACTGGTAAATATTACTTTGTAGCATAGTAATCAAAGCCATGCTAGAATGGTACTGAGTCCCATGCTGAATAGCGTGAAAACAGTTTCAATATTAAGCGTTGCTATATAGTATATACGTCCAATATAACCTGTACATATATTAATCTTAATTACTACTTATATCAATGAATATTGTTTTAATGAACATTATCAATCATACGAAACTTAAGTATTATTTGATAAAGTATCATTGTCTATTGTATTCTGATTTAAAATGTTATTCCACCACACGTATCGTCACTGCTGCAGGCGGAAAAATGTATAATCCAAAGCGCTGGATTTAATATTTTTAATTTAGATAATTGTTAACTTCCTGTACACTAATAATTCGTAATTAATAATTTTACTTACAATAAAATATTAATTAAATGGATTTTCAATAAATAATTAAATTATTATAATATTTTTCTAATAAAACTAACCCATGTTAAAATACATGTATATTAATGTTAATATTTATGATTTTATTTAAAAATATTTTAAATCAGTTAAAACTTTATTCATTATTTATTAAATGACCTAATTTATTAATTATAAAACCTTATTTTAATATTAACCTTACTACCTTCAATTGGAAGCAGCTTCATCGAAATTGTAATAATTCCAATGTAGTATAGGAATAATTTCAATGTAGCATGGTAATCATTACCATGCTAGCATAGGAATGATTACCATGCTAGCATGGCTAGCGTTACCATTCAACATCGGATAAATTACTATGTCAAATAAATAATACGGCTAAAAAACTTGCGTTACCATGCTACATAGTAATAATTATTATGTTACATTGGCGAATATACTATTCACTTCTCTACAGTATTTACCTTAAAGAGATTTTATCACTTATCCGTTTTTCAAAATTATTTTTAACTAAAGATAATGTATGTAACCTAATGACGATCTCATATTATTAATGTGACTTAAGTCTATTTTTATGTCACCTATAAATGCCACATTAATAACAATTAAAAACTAAATAAATAATAATATCTTTTATCAATATTCTTATCATATATTTTTAATTTGACTCTAATCGCAGGCTGTTTTCCAAAAATTTCTAGAAACTAGGAAGGTTTTTAAAATCTCAAAACTGCCAGAAATATTTAAAAATTAAAACCTGTGCTAATTTTGAACCAGTAAATTTAAACGACTAATATAAAGAATCGTAGAATTAAATTATTAAAAAAAAAATTTAATTACATTACATTGGTAGCGAATATAAAAAATAAATTGACTGCAGAGTGCAGATGAATTTAAAAGATACCCATCGCATATAAAACACACACATACACCCAACACTCATACAAATTCGTATACACGCAATACGGTCAGTGATGAATTCCTTGAGGGCGATAGACGTCGAGGTCACAGATCACCGTGCCCACAGATTCACGGCCTCGAGGCCACCCCCGTGCGAATGAAAAATACGCGATCGCATGTGTTTGACACCGGCTGCTGCCCTCAAGCGTCTCCCAGTGTGTCTGCCAGGAAGGTGCGTTGCACATAAAATCTAACTCACCACACACTCTCTATACTCTACACTAGAAACTTGTTTCTTTTACACTACTATACACACACATATATATGTATATATATAAAAGTTAATATGTGATGATCCACATGATACATATCATGTGGGTGTGCAAAAAAAAGGTGGGGAGTTGAAAAAATCTTACATATGCGTGCGCAAGAGTGAAAAGACAGGAGCTTTCAAGGATGAAATGAGACAGCTTACAGCAGGGCAACTCTTATTGGTTGATATTTATAATAGTGTGAGTGTGTGCTTGCGGTGTATAACAACAACAACAACCACTACTACCACCACTACCGCCGCCACCGTCACTGCCACCACCACCAAGACAATAACAGTGATAGTGGTGGGGATACACAGATCGCACAGCTGATGCAGAGCAGACGTTGGGTTCTAGTCTTGTAGACTGTAGTCGTGTAGTGTATAGACACCAGTCAGTTCTGTAAACGAATCAGTAGCACATGAGCGCTCGTCTAGCGAGTTTCGTAGCGTCGTCTCGCCACCGGGAATAAAATGTCATCCCATAAATCGAGATCTTGTGTCAATGGATATTTAACTCGGATTAATATATATTATTTATAATTAACGCACTACATTATATTTAAAAATAACTATACGTTTTTTTTATAAATAATTTATTATTGTTTTTTTGACGTTTAAATTTTAGTTGCAATTTTCGCTTTAATTTTCTGCGGCAACGTGATCTCGTAAGGGACTAAACAGCCCGTGGTGCTAAGGCGTGTTAACGTTAACGGATTTTTTAAAAAAAATATTAAAGACTATTATCGACACATGGTTTTTAAAAAATTAATTTTTAATTTTATATAAATTGTTACTTAAAATATTTTATTTTAAACAAATTATCGTCGTTTCGTCACGTCATTTATCCAACAGGATTTGTGCGATTGTAAAAAAAAAACGACCTTTTAAATATTAACGATTTTATTTAATATTTTGTGTGACTGTGTTAAAGTGTAGTGTTATATTATTTAAAATTAATACTATAATAATATTAAAAAATATATAGAGGTAAAATGGTGCCGCAACAACAAGATAACCCAGCTAATTTGGGAACTCAACAATTTGGATCTCTGCGAGTTAATAAAAACTCGTCAACTCCTTACTCTGATGCGACTCAGGTAATACACGTGTTATTTTTTTTTTGTTCGCACAAAAAAAAAAAAAAATTAATTTAACTTTATTTATATTCGTTTCCGTATCCCGAAATTTCAATATGAAAATATGGCAAACTGCCGAGAGTTTGAAGTATATAGATATATTTATATGTTTTCCGTGAGATTAAAACTTGACAGAACGGCAAAAGAGTTAAGATAGAAAAATAGACGCGGGTTTGAAGTTTTCTCGGAAAAAAAATAAGTGTTTAATTTAAAGAGGTCATTAATTATCATTATTATTTGTGTCATCGCGCGGAGATAAACAGCAAAAACTGTTTAATCGCCTCGTCGATCTGAGAAATTTATATTAATTGAAGTTCATTATTTTTATTTTTTCAAGAGTGAGTGCAACCAAGTGAAAATTTTGTGATTTTTTTTTTAAACTAGTGTCAGTCAAAAATAAAATCATCCTAAAGTTAACAGACAATTTTCGGATTTTTTTTTTCAACAAATCAATTAAAAAAAAAAAAAAAAAAAAAAAGCACATGTATAAAAATAAAAAAACTACAAGTGCAATTTTTTAAAATACTTTTTTTTTTTTATAATTTATCGTTTTGGAAAGATTTCAAAAATCATTTGACGTCGGCTAACTCAAGTGTCATAATAAAAGATCCTGTAGTTAACAGACAACGATTGTTAAATTTTTTTTTTAAGAAATCAATTCCAAAAAAAAAAAATGCACTTGCAGGAAATTAAAAAAACTACAAGTGCAATTTTTTTAAATATTTTTTTTTTTTATAATTTACTGTTGAAAAAATCTCAAAAATTATTTGACGTCGGCGAACTTCAGTGTCATAGTAGTTTCATATATTTGAAGGAAGAGTTTATTTATTTTTAAATAACGTGTGTGAAAAAAATTCTGTCAGTCTGAATTTAAAGTTCCAATTAATATTTTTGCACAAATATGACTTTTTATCAATTTGTCCATAAAATTTATTTTGAGTTTAATATCAACTTTTGATTATACAGTTGCAAGTAATAAACAAGATTTACTATAAATTAATTAAATCTTAATTATATTCTTTGCGCTGATAATTAAAAGTAATCGAGATGAATTCATATTAAAAGTCATGTTTGTGTCAAAATATTAATTTCAGTTAAATTCATGATGAGAAAATTTTATCACGCGACTACCAAATTCAATATTGATATAAAAATGAAAATATCGATAAATATAAATTTCAAAAATATTTTTTTTGTCATGTATTCAAATTACGTATTTATCATATTTAATTTGTTTTTAAAAATAAATAAATTTTCAGATGTCAACTATTTTGAAATATACTGAGAAAATAAAAATACTTTGACTATAAAATATTTATGACGGAAATCATCAGACCGAACAAATCAATTAAAAAAAAAACCTAAAAATGTGCACATGTATAAAATAAAAAAAATTACAGGTGCATTTTTTAAAATATTTTTTTTTATAATTTATTTTGAAAAAAAAACTTTTAAATTATTAGACGTCGGCTAACTTCAGTACCTCAATTTTAAAATTTACTTTGACGCGATACAAAAAATTTTAATTCAATTCGAGTTGAATTTTAAAAAATTTTTCACTTATTTTTAAATTATAAAAATACTAGTTTCGACTCATACAAAATGTATAATTGCAGACAGTAATTATTCAAAAATCATGATACTGAAGTTAGCCGACGTCAAATAATTTTTGAAATTTTTAAAAACGATAAATTATAATAAAAAAAAAAAGTATTTAAAAAAATTCCATTTATAGTTTTTTTAATTTTCTACATGTGCATAATTTTTTTTTTTTTTTTTAATTAACTTGGAAAAAAAAATCAGAAAACTGTTAATTGTCTGTTAATTTCAGGATCATTAAAAATCGTAAAAATGAATATTTTGAGAGTAAAAATATTTAAAACAGACTCTCAAGTAGGTGCTTAAGTTTTGAAGTCGGCTGTCTTATTTCGAAACTCATATCGATTTTTTACTTTTACTGTTTTATATATTTATCTTTAAAAAAATAAATTACCATGGAAGATTTAAAAAAAAAAATCATTTTCCACCATAAAACAATTTAATAATAATAAAGATAATCAGGTCTTTAAATTTTTGGTCTACTGAGTTTTTAAATTTAGTCGCCGTCGTAAATTTAAAAAGAAACATTTTTTTCGTGAGTTAATAAATTAATAACAGTGTCTATGTATATATTAAAAAACATGTGGAATACCATAAAAAATAGTTATAGATTTAACAGGAAACGAGTTGTTGTTGGTATCTCAGAAGACGTCGTGACGGTTCGTTAATTCCCCTCATGACAAAATATAAATACGAATTAGTTTTTTAAGTTATAAATTAATATGACAGATAGATTTTACTTTTTTTTAAATTTTACTACCACGAAACTTTTTTAAAATTTCATCAATCAGATCAAAAGTGCCGATTATTTTCAAACTAAATATGTTATTATATCATTTGCTAATAAACCGGTCATATTGACAGTCATATATTTAATTAATCAATTAGAGCCGTTCGTATGTTTTTTTCAGCTTGATATCAAATTATATCAATTAATAATGATATAATTAAAATCAAGGTTCCTCTATTAGAACTAGAGTAATTACATTTTATTTTTTAGTATTACCGATTATGTTTTTCACTCTGTGAACCCGGGTCAAAAAATAAGATCTGGTTCAAAATAAATGATGAATTTAAATATTTTTTATGTAATTTAGGTTTTGAAATCGTTTTTATTTTATATGGGAATTTAATCGGTTTTTGTCTGAGTTATTCCCTATCCAGGCTAATATCAGAGTTGTTTTCGTATTATATTCAGTCTGTTTTAAATCTCTTTTAAATTAAAAACAGACATATTTCTTATAATTATAAGTCTGTGTTCATTTGTTTTTGAGACAAAAACAGACGTTTTTACTATAATTTTTAGTGATATTGAAATTAGCCGACGTCTAATAATTTTTGGATTTTTTTTTAAACAGTAAATTATAAAAAAAAAAATATTTAAAAAAATTGCACTTATAGTTTTTTAAATTTTCTACTTGTGCATATTTTTAGTTTTTTTTTTTTTTTTATTTAAATTGTTTGAAAATAAAATCCAAAAATTTTTAATTGTCTGCTAACTTCAGGATCATAATTTTTAGTTTACTTTTAATCGCCTGTAGATGAAAAACAGGATTTTTTACAAATATCAATAATAACGATAACAATCTAGATTTATGAATTTATTTTAATTTTCTTGATATTTGAAATATGCTAATGCGCTTTCGTAACAAGATATCACAAAAATTTTGATAGTTTCTAATGCCAAAATATTTACCGATTTTATCAAGTAAATAATAAAAATTTCTTTGCATTTTAAGAGTTATTTTATTATTTTTATTCAATACTATAAATATTCAGTCGAGACAACTAAAAAATAAAGTTGTCAAACTTTCATCAACTGCCGACATTTTTAAACAAAAGACACTAAACAAAACATAATCAATTCTAGAACTGAATATTTTTTATAAATATTGTCCATAAATAAAAATATTACAAGTCCATGACTTAATACATATAGTTTTGTTCTTGCAAATTTTCAGAACTTAAATTTTTCAGTTTAAGAATTAATCTATTTTTGTCTGTCCGTAATGAAACTATTTTTTAAAACAACAGATAAAAAATAGCTTAAAATTTTTATGAAAGATCAGAAACATGAAATTTTTCGACCTGGGAATATTTAAGCAATAAATTTTTTCAATGACATTTTAAAATTCTGGCTATAGCAACATATTGATTATATTAAGTGTCGACATAATTAATCTATTAAATTTATTTAAATATTAGAGTTGAAAAATTAATCGTTATTGGCAAATTAACAAATTCTCAATTAAATAAGTGGTTTTAAATAATTAAAATGTTTGTTATTTTATGCTAAACATATAATTTTGAATTAGACTTTATCTCGACACATTAATGATAATTAAAATGCTTTATTTTAAATCACATTTCCGTGTTGATAAAAAAGAATATCACGATTAGATGAGTCTGCGTAAATATTAAATAAAAATCCGAATTAGATAAGTCTAGAGTGAAAACAAAAATAATAGACCAAACATTCGTTGACAGGCAGTTAACCCTGAATCCTCTTGTCTACTCAACAAATTCGATGTTATCGATTTCTTTTATAATCCAGCGTCGATACTGTCAGATTTTTTTAATTCTGTTTCTTTTCTCTGAGTCGCCCGTACCTACACCAGCATATCATTAATATGAAGCGAAAGCAAAAGCAAAAGCGAGCTCTCTTAAATATATATACATACATGTATAAAACCATTCGGCTTTTTTTTACTCGATCTTTTACCTAACGTGCGCTGTTTGCTTCCAGACAAAAAGTTACTCGCATCTTTACTTTTGTTGCTTCTCTTTATTTCTTTCCTCTCCTCCGTTTCTTTACTTATAGTCGTTTTAGTTGTCTCATGTTGTAATGTGGGTAAAAAATGTTTCAAGTACAATACACTAGAGATTTTAAGATAAATAAAAAATTCAAAAAAAAAAAAATTATATGTTTATTTGTAAGTGTTTTTTTTTTATTTTTTTTATTTCCATCCATTTTCGTGGAAGTTTTTCATCAGCATAATTTAAACTTCGATATTCGATATTTATTTTTACCTTCACTGTGTCATTATTGCGGTTTCCTTGGGTTCGGTAAACTCGTAAGATATTGAGTTGGAATTCAAATATATGTACATATATACGTATATGTATATTTATCTAGAATATATTTCATTATTCCAATCTGTTTGTCAGGAAAAGTCGATCAATAGAATCGGATGTTTTTCTTCTAAATATAATTATTATGATGTAATTTTTTAACTTGATCCTTTTAAATAAATCCAAAAAAATTTAAACCCTTAAAAAAAGACAATAAATTACCGAATCAGCAATTTTTTGATTTCTTTTTCTACAAGTTAATTACAAAAAAAAAAAAAACTATAAATGTGCACATGTAGAAAATCCAAAAAACTACAGGTGTAATTTTTTTTTATAATTTGTTGTTAAAGAAATCTAAAAATTATTAGACTTCGGCTAATTTTAGTATCATAAAAAATGATCAATGTATGAAATAAAAAGTTGATTAAGATATTTACAAAAATCTTATAGATTTACGAGATAAAAACAAAGCTGTGTTAACAAAAGTATGTAATTTAGACAGCAATATATTTTGCTTGATGTTTAAATTCAGGTGAAAATTTATGGGATTGACTTATGGATACATTAAGATTATCAGGTCACATTCAAAAATTTTTTATTGCTGAAATAAAAAAAAAAATTTTCAAAAACGAGTTTATATTAATACAAATTCTCAGTAATAAATAAATAACCTGATATTCTGATATGGATACATTTTTTCTTAGTCAAGGGATTTTTTTTTCTACTGTGGCTTAAATTGATCAGCGGCCATAAAAATAAAATAAATAATAAAAATAGTTTTAAAAATACTAAAGGAACGAGAGCGTGCCAGACACTGGCCAATTATCCTTCTGGATTTTAATGCTTGTTCCTCTATACTAATTCTAGATTTTGCCACGGCCCCAGGTAGTCTCGGGTCATGTATTTTTTATCGCTTCAGGGAAACCGAGGTCTGCACCTCATTCGTCTCATTTCTTTTTTTTTATTATCATTATTTTCTCTCTCCCACTTATTTTTTTAACTCTTTTGCCATCTTCACACTACACGCTATTTTCTTCTTTTCCTCCTATAACAACACCCTTCACTTCTGTTCACTCAATAAATTAATCTTCATACATAAAAAAAAAAAAAAAAAAAAAAAAAAAAAAAAAAAAAAAAAATTACATATTCAAATAATTTATAATTTTATTGACAACATTAAATTTAACTAATAAAATTACTCGTTTTAAATTTATTTCACACAAGTTATGATATCTAGTCGTCAGCATCCGGTTTTGCAGCAACGCCTGATGCATCTCATAAACAACTTTATAGTTTTTATTTCTTTATTTATTTATTTCTTTTTATTAAACTACTATACGTATAAACTATATTTAGTCACGCGTAATTTCATAATAATTATTAATAAAATAACAAATATATAAACATATATTAACTATTATTGTTATAATAATAATTTTTTTCTTTTTGTAAATAAACAAGTTTCAATAATTAAACTAATTAAGCGTGTATGACCTCAATTAATAATACATGACGCTTGAGATTAAATAATATAACACATGATTGTTTGTAAAAATTTAAGAGAAAATAATATGTGTATATTTATATTTTCCACCTTTCCTCGTTTACTCATAGGTCAGGACCTCATGAATGACCATTGAATGGTTGATTGCTATAATTAGTTCCCTTGAAAAAGTTCAGAGACCTCTTTCTGGTCGTTACTTATCTAAGCAAGCGATACGATAGGCACGGCAATTACCAGTCACTCAGTTTATTATATTAGTCAGGCCATACCAGTGCTTTGGGAGATTAAATTTTAGTGTAAGAAAATAAAAATAATAATGTAACACTAAATAAATGGTCAGTTTTTTAAACGTGACAATTTGCATTTTTAAACGACGTGTCTACTAAATCACCTAAATATTTTTACTTGCCAATGTATAATAATCAAATGCTTACTTTTTTGTTTTTATCACTTGCACCTCGTTAAGACGGTTATTATATTTTGTTTTTACACGATACTAATCATTCTATTAAATTGTGCGTGACTATATAGATCAATTTTTTTTCAAAATCAAATTATTACAATTATTGTTGATCTTCATACACGGAAAAAAATGATGCTCACAATTTTAATAGTTTGTAGTTTATTTTCGACTCAATATTAGTATATTCGATACTAATATCAAACCAGGATCATTATATATATTACAAAATGGCTATTATTTATATTTAAATTTGATACACATAGAAAAGCAAAATTTGTAATTTCGTATATTAAAATTAATATGAAAAAGATTATGCCATTTTTAATAGATTATGCCATAAATTAATTAACTTTCACTAATAAGTCACGTATTATACCTAAAAGTAATAATATTTACTTACTTTTTGAAATAATTGATAGTAGTTTTTAGGAATCTACAGAAATTAGTAAACTATTTCACATTAAGTACATAATAGTACTAATTATTGATAACAGATTCCAATTTTTACTATTATTTATTAATTTTTAATATTATGTTTTTTCCGTGTACTAAAAAATTTAATACGTAATTTTTTTTTTCTTTATATTAGACATGATTCGTTTTTTTTTTTAATTTTATTACTACTTTTAGCAATATTTATATTAAATCGTCATATGTTTTTAAGTTTAAAAAAAAAATGTCTGTATATATATTAGAGTGACACAAAAAAACGACTTTTTTTGAGTTCGAGTCTTATATAAAAATTTTTTGGTTTCACATGTTTTAAGAACCCTCTTCAAAAAGGGTTTTGAAAATGTATTAAATCAACAAATTTTCATGTGAGACTCGAAAACTTCCTAATATATCAATAAAAATATATTTAATATACGCAAGGATAAAAATAAAAATATCAACGAAAACCTAAAGCGAAAATTTAAATAATTTTAAAAATCATTGTCAGTATCACGATTAGCGCGTTAATTTATAACAAAGTAGCGAGTATATTTGTCGACAGTAAAAAATATATTATACATACTTGTATATATTTGTACATTATATTAGAGAATGGAAGCGCTAGAACAATTAGATTCGCAAAGTAAAGTGTGGCGCAGCAAAGTGTGACGCCTCATTCTAACCATCGTGTCCGGCCTTAAAGCGACGGGATTTACGAATCATTAACCAAACGTGACACCGCGGGAGTTAAATCTGTCGCGACCCATACAATAAATTCATGTATGCATACATACACATTTACACACTTATGAATATAAATAAAATATATCTTGCTATTAAATTTTTTATCTCCATACCGTTATATATATATTTATTTATTTAATCTCAGTACTGAATCTCTTATACATACACTTTTACCAAATAATATTTTAAATAAAATCATATGCTCCCAATAATTTCTAACGTTAGAATGAAACATAAAAACAGAATTAAATTAAAGTGTTACGCCACGTGAAAAATTTATAATTGTTAACTTTTGAGCAACATTGATTTAACAATCGCCTACAATATTCCGCAATATTTATGTCTAATCGCAGAGTGCAAACTTTAATGCACTAATAAATTAAGCACACACCGCTCATGAAAAACAAAAAAATAAATTAACACGAAAGTATGGAAAATCCAAAAGTTCACGTCTCATAACGCTCATTTAATTTTGAAGTGAAAAAAATAGCATTGCTGAGTTATAGAGTAAAACTAAGAAACGAATTTTTGCTATCACGCTGCTGTTTATGTCAACGTTTGACGTCAAAAAAATAGAAAGAAATTTAAAAAGAAGTTTGCAAAAAAGCCGCCTGGGTGCAGCACCGGTAAAAGACCCATAACAGAACATATCTATATATTTAGAAAAATACCACCCATGTGCACTTGTCAAGACAAATTTCCATACATATTTAGGCTGAAAATTAAACAAAATGTGATTTAATTTTTCATTAATTATAATTAAACCGCACAAAGTTAATAGCCATTTTGAATAGCAAATCCTTCTGGGGCAAAACGAGTCTTTAAAAAAAGAAATGAGTTGAATAATGGATTTTTTTTCGAGATATCGAGTTTTCAAGCTACAAAATTTTTTTACTGCTTTATGGGAAAATTTTTTATTTTATTTTAATGATTCTCCCATTTGTATTGCACTGAATTAGTTTTTGAAAATTGCAGAAATAATCTCTATTACATTATCTGTACACTGGTGCATAATTTAAGATGATTTTGTGTTCTAATAAGACGATAATAACAGAAGTAGTTGTAGAAAAGAGGCGAAAAAAATTTTTCGATAGTAAAGCACTCTCTAATGCTTCGCATTATGAGCCGTGCAATAAAAAAAAATTTATTAAAGTGCGAGTTTTCAGTCATTCGTTTATTGAGTCGTTAATTGAAAAAGTGGCACACCGAGTAACCTAAGAGGGAGTGGTTATTATTATTATTATTATTGCTGTTGATGCTAGTACATTGAGATATATATCGTCCTGTTAATCGAGAATCCTGGTATGCTTGTCCACAATAAACCAAGTAGAGATGAGAGTACCAGCATACATGCGCTCGATTTACGAGGGTATTACGAGCAATGTTTATCACCTGTCTTCCTCTTAACATTTTCTTCCTCAATAAGTTTATTTATTTTTTTTTATCACGCTAAATAATACTTATTATACGTCCATCCATACATACATATTTTTTTATATATATTTTATTTTTTTATTTTTCGTTGATAATTATAATTATTTTAATACACTGAAGCTCACAAGAGTGCAATGCACTCAGTGCGATATGCCAATGTCACGGAGAATAAAAGATAAGATTTGTAGATTAAAATTAAACGTATGGATGAACTGCAGTTACCACTCAAGGCTTTTCTGTTGAATCTTTCCTCGATGCATCTGAAGACTTTGGGACTCTGTTATCGGCCATGTATCGGGAACAACATTCACCACGGATTTTTATATATTTTACACACACACATATATATAATAGATATGTATGTATGTATGTATACGTTAAGTTGTGAAGACATGGGTCTTTAATTCTTTCAGACAAGTACTTTAGACTGTTTGTCCTCGAAAAATAACTTTTGAGATAGATAAGCTACCTACCGGTCCTACGCACTCTTAATATATATAAGAATAAAATGGAAAAAAAAAAAAAAAAAAAAAAAAAAAAAAAAAAAAAAAAACAGGAGCGCCGCAATCCACTGTATAATCTCGGTTCATTTTTCCTTTATGACCTTCTTCTTCTTCTTCTTCTTCTTCCTCTTCTCCTAAATTTTTTTTAAGTCTCAGCCGTTTTTTAAGCCTCAACTAAATATTTTATTTGGTTTTATAGGTTTTGTAATCCGACCTTTTGCCGTCATTAATATTTAAATAATTATTTATTTATACATTTAAAGCCTGTAACTAAACATTAACAACTAGACCAGACATTTTTTAATTTTTATTTTAGTAAAATAATATTTTCATGTCATGTTTTCTAGTCAAGCTGACAACTAATGCATTTAAAATATACATTTGTAACACGAGATAACTAGTAGATGAGTGTTTACACAGTGTCAAATTTTTTTTTTATTCATTTTCATAAAGTTTCATGTTACACAAATGCATTTGTATTTTATTATGCTGAGTTTATGAGTAAGTGCATCCCTTTTTAATATGTTAATATATCTATATATAACACTATATATATGATTGAGAGTCAGCCAAGCAAATCGAACTAGAATCTAATGTAAGTCACGGCAAGTATATTACTACATATACATATACGTATTACATATAAATATATAAATATATATGTATAGATATTGTGTAGATATGACGCGTATAATAATAATTATAAAAGAGCGCATTGGTTTAATACTGTTACGCGAACGCGAACGCACGCATCGCTTTCAAGCGAGTGAAACCACACGGTTGGTACTCGGCATCTCACTGTCACTTTTGTAATACCGTTGCCCGCACACTACACCGCCGTTACAAACACGTTACATTACAGCATGATTCTTATCCTCGGGTGTACTTTCATAATCGAGTCTTGGGATCATCATCGTTTTTTAATCTGTCGTTACATCGTATATATATTTTAAATTGCTTTTATATATATATATATATATATATATATATATATATAGTACAGTAGTATATTATCATGTTGATGTTGATGTATATTAATATTAAATTAACCACAGATATATTTAAATATACATGAATTTAGTTGAGTATAGATAATGCAAGATATTAAATAAAATAGATATTTAAAACTCATAGTATTTATAAACATAAAGGCGTTTCCTCAAACTCGTAAAAACATATTATTTTCTTACAATCTTAAAGAAGCTCTGAGCAATCTTGTTTGTAATATACGTGCATAAATACTCTCAAGAGTCTCGCAATTTCCTCACAAGTACCACCAATTACACATCATATATATTAAATGGAAATAGAAATAAAAAGGTTATTTTAAAAAATTCAATTTTCTCTTGCGTTTTAACAAGAACTTTCTCATTTCCTTAGCTCGTATTATTTAACTGTTTCGTCTAACTTAAATTATTTGTGTAATTACATCTGAAAGTACCCATGTAAATTGTAAATTAAATAATTATTCGTTTAGATGTTTTTAATATCAGTGGGGTTTTATTTTTTAAAATGATTAGCTCGTCGTGTCCTACATCGGGCTATCGTAGTTGCTCAGGATGTTGGCCAGCTGATTGAGTCGCGTGTCGGACTCGTGGGATGAAATAGTCGATTGATATTTTATTATTATTATTATTATACACTAGACCAATTCAAAAAAATTTACTATTGTTTTTTTTTTTCAAGGGCACACTCAAAAGTTTCAGTAGGATAACAGAAGACACCAATTAAAATTTGAGCCCTTACCATTAATATTACTCTCTAAACATGAATTAGTGAAAATAAGTGAATATTCACTAATTCCAAGTGCAAATCAAACACTAATTTCAAAAAGTGGCTCGGTTGGCACTCAGATCCTTTTTTGTAGACAATTTTATTTTCTACAAAAAGGATCTTTTACATTTTGTGATAATTCTGATAGTTTCTCCGAAAAAGTAAAAAGATCTCGAAATTTACCGTTAATTTGACTTGAAGCTCAAATAACTTGTGAACAGATGGATTTATCAAAAAATCATAAAAGACCTTTGTATAGAACGTTAAATTCCCTACAAAAATGAATTCTGGGCTTATTTATGCAATACTCCATTACCGAGGTATAAAATTCTGAACTTAAAATTTTTATTTCCCATGTTATTTAAACAGGAAATAGAAAATCGCCATCAGGTAGGATTTAATATTGATATTAAGGGCTCAAATTTTAACAAGCGTCTTTTGTTATCCTACTTAAACTTTTTAGTGCGTCCTTGAAAAAAATAATGGTAGATTTTTTTGAATCGGTCTACTATAGTAGTGTAAGAATAAAAAGAAGAAGAAGAAGAAGAAGATAACGAACAAGTAAAAGGTGAAGAACATGAAAATGTTTATGAACAAGAGAATAAGGATGAGGATTAGGATGAGAAAAACAAAAATAATGGTTTTGAGTTAAATAGCGGGTACGAATTGAGCATGTTATTATTGTTGTTCTTACCAAAGTATCGACTCATCGAACCTCAATTGCACGAGTTAACGGAACTAATCGCACGGAACGAGGACAAGCTCACCCGATTCTCGTTTCGTTCCACGATTATTCTCAGCTACTCGAACTCGAGGAGAAGAGGTTGTGTTGTCTGTAAACTACCTTTCTAAGTGGCAAGACGAGGACACTATGATGAGAACGCGAGAGAGTTACGAGAAAGCATTCAATTCATTTATATCTATATCTATACATATATATATATATATATATATATATATATATATATATATATATATATATATATATATATATAGATAAACTTTAAACGTTGATCCTTATACAATCGATTCTGCGAACGATCGACTCCCGTTATACGCTGTGATAGTGCATATAACGCTAGCTTCCTTACACGATATATTCATCTCTATATATATATATACATATATTTAATACCTCTCTTTTATTCACTCACTCAATTTTTTATTTCTCCAAGGATTTATTTCCTTGATGATTCATCGTCCCTCTTACTCTTATAAATCAATGTCGATTTTATATATTTATATTTAATCATCCTCATAATAATATCTTGTAATCACAACTAAACCACAAATATATTTATTTTAAATTATTAAATATCAATTAAAAAGAAGAGAAATGAATAAATTTTAATTGAAGGTTGAAGGTTTGAATATAATTCTGAGAACTCAGCATCAAATCACAGAATAATTATTAAATAGCCAGTGCTCAGTTGCAATGGATTGCATATGGATGTGCTTGTGATTGTGAGAGAGAAAGAGAAAGAGATTAAAGAGTATCAAGTACTCGAAAGAGGCAGCAGCTGGTGCGCTTTAATGCAACCACTGGTCGGTTGGTTGGTAACACTATCGGTATATAGAAGCCGAGTAGTGTGCGGTCGGGTTTAAAAGTGATGTGGTTTTCGACATTTCGTAACCGAGGATGCGGATGTGACGCGTGACGCATGTACACGCGATTCTCTTAAGCTTCATGGGCTGCTGCCACGCATTATTTTGCATATCATCTGCATCCATTTCCCTTCTCTTTTACTCTCGAGTAACAACAAAAAAAAAAAAGAAAAAAAAATTGAACTACTCCATGTCACTTATAAATAAACTCTAAGTAATTACACTAAAAAAAAATTTTAATCAAGTGAAGGAAAATAAAATAATTTTTTTTTTTTTTTTCAATTACTTACTACTTAATCAAACTTAAAAAATAATCTAGTAACTCACACAACTCACTATCATTTTCACACTTGAATATTATTATTAATTTAACAAGTCTATACTATAATTCAATACTTTCAAGATTTCAAAACGATCGTTAATCATTTTCCGCGGAATATCGCGCTCGATTGGCGTGCTCCCTCATCCAACATATACTTAATACATATATATATATATATATATATATATATATATATATATATATATACATCATGAGTGAAAAGGACGGCCAGTGAATTAATTACTACGCTCAAAGTAATTAATAACCAAACGATATTCGTCCGCAGCAACGTTTGCAACTTGGTATTATTATTATACTCATGCACTCACGGTTAGGTATCGTTATCCGCGTGGGCTATACTCATGTAAATATATTAAACACACATATCAGCATGACTATATATATAATGCCCACGTACTCTTGTCCACGCGTGTGTTATTCGTAATCGGCAATTAATTATCCCAGTGCAATAATTAACATCCTAATGAGTAGTATTAAGGATTATTAATATTAAACATTACAAATATATTTATATATAAATTAAGATGATTAAAAAAGAAACCTACTATTTGTTCTTTTAGGAGTAAGGTAAAAGACCCAGTACCTGATCAGGTTCTGGGTCTCTTACTTTAAGTAATAAAAAATTGAAATTTATAAATAGTCTATTGCACATCAAGGAAGGAAAGTAGCAAACACGCATATTGGGAGATCCTGCGTTCCTCTGTGGTGTGCATACGATTTTTTATCAAATCTACGCCTGAAAGTTTAAATTTTTACATCTGTTTGTGGGAATAATAGCACACCCCGGGTCAAAAATAAAACTTGATTTAGACTTGGTTTACCAAGTCGAAATTTGGAGCCGTTTCTCACAAGACAATCTCGACTTTTTTTTACGGAGATATGGAATACATTGAGTTTTCGCCTTGGTTTAGACTTAACTGGCTTACTTAGTCACGATTTAAGACGAAAAAGTTGAAATCAAGTCGAAACTGACTGGGTTTAGACTTATTCGACTTGAATTATAAGGCGAAAAAGTCTAAACTAAGGGGAAATAATTTTTATATGTTAAGGCGAAAGTAAGGCGAATAAATAACTTTTTTTTGACTTGGATTAGCAAGTCAAAAGTAAGGTGAATGATTATCATGTTTGAAGTTAAGACGAGTAAGTTCAAACTAAGACCAAAAAATACAAATAAGTTGAAATAAGTTGAATCTAAGATGAAAAAAGTTCAAAAAGTTGAAAAAAATTAAATTTAAGTCGAAAAAGTCGAGATCTTATCGAAAAATCATCGGCAACTCGATAACTTCGAAAGAAAATAAGACGAAGTGAGCCTGAACCAAGTTTCATTTTTAACCCGGGATGCATTAATTTTTATCATTTGTTTTGTCTTTAATGAAAAGAACGACTTTCTTCCTTAGAATCAAGGCAGGAATTTAAGCTTTCGGTGCAGGTAATGGTAAAATTTTTAGTTTAATTTTAATAGTTCATCCCAAATTAATTTTATTCAAAATTTTCCACAATACAATTTCTTTTAAATATTGAGAGTATCCTCAAAAGTAACAAACTTTGACTCAGAAATTTTTCTAAGCTTTTGTTCGTAACGAAAATAAATCGATTTTTTTATCACCCGGATATATATCTGTATAAAATAATAGCAATAATAAATATGAGGAATTGTCGCACGCGCCTTGTACCCACAGATGTAGCTCGTAAAATAGTAAACTCTATTCGCGATCGGGAGTGTTGAGTATGCAAGGCTTGACGTGTGATACATTAATGTGCTGTATACATATATATAGTCCATTATAGATATAGATATATGTTATAGTTGTACTGAGATAAGTTTACCTAAGTGTACTTAACTCTTATTGGTTAGTTCCCTCAGCTACTTTGTATCTCACTAAGTCTCATGTTCTCTAGATATGTATAGCTCGTATGTCTATCAGTTTAACGCACTTAGTTTGTCCACCTCTTTATAATTTTATTCTTATCATGCTTATTATTTATCTTTATATTTTATTTTTATTACTTAATCTTGTTTTTTTTTTCTTTTTTTTTTTTAAATACAGTTACTGTCAACACACTATCATTTATTTAAATACATGCTTATAAATATCTTAAATATTTGACATAAAAATTATTGGTTAAATAAACAAATTGAATTTAAAATAAAAATAGTTATTAGAACCACTTGGTTATCAAATAAAGAAATTTATATAAATACAAATATGTCAAGAATAAATAATTAATAAACGTTTATTTATAATTAATAAACGTTTATTTATAATTAATACATTGTACTGTATTTACACAATATTTAAATGATGTTTATCAACGTTTAATTATTTTTTCGGTCGTTGTTATTTTCAAAATAATATTGTGTTGTATAATATACATTTAGCTGTATAGTACTGTTGCTATATACATTTATGATCAAACGCAAGTCACTGTCTCGCATTTGAAAGTCAATAATTATCTTACGAAATATCGTCATAAGCCCTGGTCATTTTCTTTAACTGCATTCGTATGCAGATTTTTTTTTTTTTTATTATTATTTTTTTTTTTATTTCTTAAAATATTTACGATTTATGATTAAAACTGCTTAATAAAATATCAAGTGAAACTACTAAACTTATACAACTCTGATCTATAGAAAAAGAAATATATATATATATATATATTGAGACGACGCGAGAATTAGAAATAAGCCGGCTTAAGTTTACTTGCGAGAACAATTTTCCCACGATCTGTGGCATTAGCTGATGTTGGTTAGTTCATGTGTGTATATCTGATGTGATCTAAAGTGTCTGAGAGTATTTTTGCATCAGTTGAGATAATCTATGGCCCCAAGTACAACCCACTCTTTGCTGTAAATACTTTACCTACACTTAGAATTATATTTTATTTATTAATTTCGCAATAAAGTTTTAACAAACTTTACATATACTAATAAATTTAGCCCTACGAAAAAAAAAGTTTGGAAAATCCAAAAGTGTATGCATCATAACGCTCATTTAATTTTGAAGTGAAAAAAATAGCATTGCTGAGTTATAGAGTAAAACTAAGAAACGAATTTTTGCTATCACGCTGCTGTTTATGTCAACGTTTGACGTCAAAAAAATAGAAAGAAATTTAAAAAGAAGTTTGCAAAAAAGCCGCCTGGGTGCAGCACCGGTAAAAGACCCATAACAGAACATATCTATATATTTAGAAAAATACCACCCATGTGCACTTGTCAAGACAAATTTCCATACATATTTAGGCTGAAAATTAAACGAAATGTGATTTAATTTTTCATTAATTATAATTAAACCGCACAAAGTTAATAGCCATTTTGAATAGCAAATCCTTCTGGGGCAAAACGAGTCTTTAAAAAAAGAAATGAGTTGAATAATGGATTTTTTTTCGAGATATCGAGTTTTCAAGCTACAAAATTTTTTTACTGCTTTATGGGAAAATTTTTTATTTTATTTTAATGATTCTCCCATTTGTATTGCACTGAATTAGTTTTTGAAAATTGCAGAAATAATCTCTATTACATTATCTGTACACTGGTGCATAATTTAAGATGATTTTGTGTTCTAATAAGACGATAATAACAGAAGTAGTTGTAGAAAAGAGGCGAAAAAAATTTTTCGATAGTAAAGCACTCTAATGCTTCGCATTATGAGTCGTGCAATAATAATGATAATAATAAAAAGTTATTTTTTACACTAATTAGTGTAAATCATCAGTAATTTAATGACAATAAAAATAAATAAATACTCAACCTCAAGGTTTAATTCAATGTTATAAGTGAAGGTTTTTTTCTTAAACTTTTATTGCAATCTAAAGCCATTTTTAGCTAAATTATTTACGTTGAATAGAAAACGAAGGACAAAAATCAATAAAAAAATATTTCTTAACTAATTAGTAACAGCCATAATAATATTTTTTCTTTAAATGAATTGTAACATCTGCAGTAGCACTTATTTTTTTTTTTTTCAAACAATGATATTTTTATTTCATTTTTTTCTAAGAAAATTTTCATTGCAAATTACTTCGCAATTTAGTTGAATAAATTATTGCAATAATTTTTATTACACAAATTATCTAGTAAAATTGAATTATTTTTCTAGCACAAATTTAATCTTTTATAATATAATTAAATAAATAATAAAAAGTTTTAATTTTTCTACATTATGATCTATGCAGTGGGATATTCTCATGAATAAAATTACAAGAAAGTCAATAACAATATAATTTAAAAAAAAAAATCTAACGTTAATGTAAATATAAAATAGGAGTAAAAAAAATAAATTATTAGGTGCGTACATTTTCCAAGTAATCGGTGTTGATAATAAAATTATATATTACATTCATATTGGTCATCTTTATTTCCCATCTTTGTTTATCGTTTCACAAACCGACTAAGGAGAAAATAATAATTTAATTTATATTCCATGATTTGGTACGTATCGTCTTTAATGTTAACACCCTTCTCTTTATATTTCTCTAACCTACATTGATGTATAATCTCTCGTACGTCGAACTGTGTACATATAACTATTCTCATATATATATATATATATATATATATATATATATATATATATATATATATAGATATAAAGATATAGAGAGAGAGATCTAAAAGTATAATGTACTGTTGTTACAGTATTATCATACGCCGGTGTCTAATAAGCAACGCAAATCGTCGCCAATAGATCGGAATTGCGATGCCCTTGCCCGCGCCCGTTTTGATAATTGCATAATCGCGTTATTAACTGTCAATAAGAAAATGTCATGAGCATTGGTTTTAGTTTTTCTACACACAAATATAAATTTTATCGTTCATTGAATTAAAACTATACAGTTAGAAATTTTGTGTTAAATTCAACACAAATCGTGTGTTGCAAACGGTCTACATAAATTTTTGTGTTAATTCAACACATTTCGTTTGTGTTGATCTTTAACACAAATTTTATGTTAAATAAAATTGAACACATAAAATCTGTTCTTTTGACAGAAAATTTGTGTACACTTAACAGAACATTTGTGTAAATTTAACACATTTTTCGTGTTAAAATCAACTAATAAACGTAAGCACATAACCTAACCAACTCAAGTATACTGATCTACCCTTAGTAGAACTTGTCAATTTGTCAATTTAGCAAACAATTGAACCGGTTCAAAAAGATATGGAAGTTATCTAAATTTAATTGTAAATAAATTATAATCCAAATTTCCCTGCAGACAATGCTGCTACAATGCTTTGCTTGGTTATAGTAATGAAGAATTGCGCGGTAACGTTTAGTCAATCAACACAAATTTTGTGTAAATTTTCGAATAACACAAGAAATGTGTAACATTCTAGATTTTCTAATCATTTAACATAAAAAATCTGTTAAAGTAAAATAACACAAACGGTTTGTGTTGAATTAACAGATTTCTGTGTTAAAAATCAACACAAAAAATTTAACCAAATAATTTTTTAACACAAATACACAAAATTTCTAACTGTGTAGCTAATAACTAAATTTTTACTATGTTGTTACTATCGAGTAATATACTACTCACATCTCTACTCACAGTTTACAATGTGCATGGGAGTACCAAACTTTTTGGGTTATTTTTACTAAAAATTTATCTGCGTGTAAGGCTGGGAAAAATTTCTTGACGCGAAAAAATTTTTCCCGCCCCAAGAAAATTTCGGTTTTCAATTCATAATGCAAAAAGTTTCTTAGGGCTAGTAAAAATTTTTTTTGCGCCAAGCAATCATTTTTTTCTGTACATTCATAATTGCTAATTGTTTTACTTTAATTGCTGAAAATATCATTTTTTTTTTGACGTTTAAGTAAATTGTCATGTCTCAATTTGTTGAGTATTGATCGTTACGTGTTTTTTAAAGAAATGTAATTTCAGATAAAAACATGAATGGTTACTAATTACAGTTAACTACTATTAAATATAATGAATCATTTAGTAGTTAATTAACCTTTTTTATTTTCTTTTATTAAAGATAAATTATTCTTATAATTTTTTATCTATATCTATAATATACTTTTTATATATATATGAATGGTAAATAAAAGTCGATATAAATTACTTCGCAGAAGCAATATCATGATTCAGAATGAAATTCAATAAAATTATTCGAATACTGCTCTGAGAATATAATACGTGGATATAGAAAATTGAGTACTCAACTTTTACTCTGTAGCAGCAAATCTATTATTATATTTACTAAGACTACTGTAGATCAAACGGAATCTTAACAAAAGTACGTAGTGTAAGTACAGCTAGGTGTACAACAACAGCAAATTCATCTTGTAGAAGGGTTTTTACCGATACACGATCCCATTTGAATCGTATAAACATTACTCGATTTATATATTGCACCTACAAGCGCTCGTGCGGTTAATGCTAGTCATGAAATCGGCATATGTCAGTTGCAATTTCTTCTCTCGAGGGCACAAGCCATCAAGTTAAGTTTAGTTATAAAATAAATATAAATATATATAATGTGGTTACTACACTGTAGATATATTTATTAGTGTTCTATAGAGGATCTGGCACACGGGTAGAAAAAATAAGAAAAAAATCGTTATATAGGTGAGCGAACTAGAAACGGCCAAAAAATCTAGTAATTTGATCTTTCATGGGTGAGAGATTACACATTCGATAGTAAAAATTATTTAGTCGTAGGTAAGATGTTATAAATATCTGTCCTACTTAAATGAAAGAGATAAATCATTATTTTATTTAATTGATTAAATATTTACTTAAAATCTAATAATTTTGATATATTTTGAATAACTATTTTTTTTTTTTAATATGAATTTTTATTCAACTTTTAAAATATTAATTTACTTTTTTATTTCTTATGTTCAATAGGGTGGTCATTAAAAATTAAATTTTCTCAGATGCCCCATAAAAAGCTTCTATTTAGTGAAAAAATACGTGGGGAATTTGGTTTTTTTTTCTTTTTAAGTAAAAAGAACACGTGCCGCAAGACGCTCAAAGTTCATTTTTCGATACAATCGCGGTTTTTTTCAAATATCTCATGAAATATGCAGATTAAAGGGAAAAATTATAAGTACAATTTTGTAGAAAATTAAATTCTCTATAATAAAGGTCATATTCATCTTTTTTATAAAATATGGATTTATAAAGATATTTTAAAAAAACTTTTTTTAGATCTGATGAATGGAGTGTTTTAAGGACTACAAATTTTGAAAATAACATTTTTCTAAGTATATAGAAACCATAACAAGCATTAGTGATTGATATGTTACGAGTTACGAAGTTGACTATATTTAAGAAAAAACGTTATTTTTAACATTCGTAATCCATAAAATGTTCAATTGATAAGATCTGAAAAGTTTTTTTTTAAATATCTTCATAAATAACCATTTTATAAAAAAAATGAATATGACCTTTTTTGTTAAAAATTCCTATGATTTTTTCCTTTAATCTGCATATTTCATGAGATAATTAAAAAAAAACCGCGATTGTATCGAAAAATGATCTTTGATCATCCTGCGGCACGTGTTCTTTTTACTTAAAAAGAAAAAACCAAATTCCCCACGTATTTTTTCACTAAAAAGAAGCTTTTTATGGGGCACCTGAGAAAATCTAATTTTTAACGGCCACCCTAATGTTCAATTTCAAATTTTTTTTTAAATATCCCGCCTTTTTGTCTTAGATGTCGCTCTTTTTTTCAAACCTACAGTCACGCTAGTGCTGCTGCCAGTAGTAGATAGAGAGAAAAAATGAAAAAAATAATAACTACACCAAAAATTAAAAAAAAAATGTCAGCTAAATTTTTCACGAGTAATAAGTTTTTACGTATTTTATTAATTACAATTAAACAAAAAGGATTCAACTAGTGATTTTCCAGAGAGTTCTTGTGATCAAAAATACAAAGACAATAAAAAAAAAATGAAGTCGATAAGTCATGTTTTTCAAAAGTTATTGTGTTTAGACGAGTCCGAACTCCACAATTGACGCACCGGGGACTTCGGACTAAATCAATTTTTTAAAATTAATCTCATTATGAATCAACTAAACATTATATTGAAAAATGTTCCTTAATAAATTTCCTTTAAAATGGTATGTACTTTTGACTACTTTAGTGTACTATAAAGAAGGTAGAGAGGATTTAAAGTCAGTGAAAGGGCCGTGAGTGAAAAAGTGACAGTAAAGCACACTGAACGCTTTGCGATTGAGGTGTGCAATATATTATTAGGATAATTTTTATGTATTGAAACATCAAAAATTATCAAGTAAGTAACAGATATTAGCTTACAATGTTAATAAAATTGTGTAAGCCTTTTCTTTTGGTGATTAAGTTCGGACATATGAGGAAAATCGATTCTTAGATTAATTTTCTTACATGAAATTTTTTGTCCTAAACAAAAAAAAAAATTTATATTTCAGTATAAAAACACGTTAACAAAAAAAAGTGTAAGAGATTATAGAATGTAAAAAAAAGTTAAAAAAAAAAAATCAGTTCTTAACTGGGTTCTGAAATTGGACAGCCGGGAACCTGGATTGATTCTGTAAAAATTATGTCGTTTTATGATGAAATTTTTTTTTTATATTCATATAATGATTCAATTTTTTTTTTTAAATTTACCTTTTATTCCATCTGTCAAATATTATTTTTTAAAATTCAAAATATTATTTTTCTTGCCTAATATAATAATCAATTTTTTTGTGTCAACTTATTATTATTCTGGTAAGATTAAATAATAACAATAATTATAATAAAAAAAGAGACAACGAATATTAAAAACAGTAAGAGACAATTTAAAGTTTCGACTTTTTGCCTGTCACGGTTGATTAGATTCGGTACCTGCGCGATCTTCCATGGTTAGGTAGCCAGTATTACACCGCGGATGAAAGTCACTCTTTACACTACACTATAGTCGGTCAAGGAAAGACGGGGCGGGAGGTAAAGTATCGTTATATTACTCATAATATATAAAATATATGCAGTTACTCTTAAGTTGTAAAGACCTGCCCACCCTAGTTGTTATCGATATTCACAACAATTGTATACCAGCCTCAAAACAATAACAAGAGAAATAAAACACTAAAATCAATGTAATGTCAGGAAGAATCCTAGATCCCACAAGACTTTTATTATTTACTATTTTACATTACCGTTGACCTCCTTTATTTCCAATAGCAATAAAAAAACATCATTATACTACTCGATAATATTTTATCTCTGTATACTTTATACTAGTTTTTAAATTTTCACTCCACTCTATTCAAATTTTCATGGTGAAAAAAAAAAATATTAAATCTATCGGCGGTTGTTTATTTTAACTTGAGCCTATTTTATAACCGGTTCTACATTTTTTTTTCAACTTCAATTTATGCTGAACGAGTTAATGAATATTATTTTAGTACAGAGTATAATTAAATAATCATTTTTTTTTTGTTATTAATTTTTCTTTATTACTACTTATTTAAAATGATTGATTGCCAACTCCCTATTATTTATAATATTATTATTGTTGCTATTTAAATAACTAGATTTATTTTAAAATATTCAATTATTTAAGTTTTTTTATTGAAAATATTAAACTCGACTTTAAAAAAATTTTTAATAATTAAATTTTCATTAAAAATAATAATTATTTTTTTTTAAACGGTCAGATCAAATTTTCGATAATAAAAAAATATATAAATTATTAAGTAATTTTTTTTTTAGTGGGATAAATAACAGTGTGATTAATCTTTAATAGAAGGTCCACTCCCACTCATGTCAGTCCTCATTTTATTTAACGTGTATGCATTTTATGTACGTTAAACATAATTCAGGCGCGGTGTGTAGTATAAAAGTATAAAAAACCAGCGATTACATATTCCAAGGCCTCGACCGAGAGTGATTAGTCGGTAATACTCTATCCCAATCACTCTGTATGATATATGCTTCATTTCAGGTTACACCGTGATATTATTTTATTCGAGACATAAAAAAAAAACGTAATAATAAATAAATAAATTAAATTAATTAATATATAAAATTTTTAAATTACAAATTAAACTTTTGTATATTTAAATATTTAATGTGATTGTTATAGATTATAATCAATTATTTAAAGTGAGAAGATAATGTATTTCTTCTCGCCTCTGGTAGTGCGACAAAGTAAAGGGAAATAAAAATAAAACGATTAATGACGACATTTAAATTTGTGTAAATAAAAGACATATCCATGAATATGTTAATTATAATCATGAAAGCATGTTTTTTTTATTAATCAAAACAATGTGACATGAATTTAAATAAAATGACAATAATTGAATTATTAAACTCGTCTTTTATTATTGTTATTTTTATTATTGTAAGTCTATTGTAGCCCCGGTCTACGATTATTGTAATACTGTAATGTTGAATTATGATCAAAGTAAATTGAATATTCTGCAGAAACTTCAAAATATCGCTATAAGGAAAATTTAAATAGTAAAAAAATACACGAACATAAAATTAATCCTTGATACATTGGGCTGAATGTCTGTCAAACAAAGGTTAATGTTTAATTGTTGCTTACTGGTTTATAAAATGGATAATAACTTAACACCATCATATCTATCTGATCAAATTGATCTTATAAATAGCAAACATGGCTACTATACAAGAAACTATAAAATGATTGAAATTAAACATACAGGAACAAAAACAGCTGAAAAGTCTATTATGTGCATGGAGAAAAAAATATAGTAAATTTTACTAAAAAATATGAGAATAATTACTAAATTTGGATAGTAATCTTGAAACACTTATGATTTATATGAAAAATTCATACACAGATAAGCATATTTTACAAATCGTTTAGTAATTTCTCATATGCTGGTTGTGGAAAATCTCCTATATTCCATATTAATTTTTAGTTATATTTATTGAATTTTACTATCCCTGTTTTGTAAATTTTACTATGTTAGAATGGAAAAAAATAAAATAAAATTTTTATTAGCTTTGAACTTTTTATTATGATTGCTATCATTTTGATTATTATTGTTATTTATGTCATCTGTATTGGTGTTGGTGTCGATTTTTGTTCTTTAAAAAATCACTTGTTCCAACCGAGATTCGAACCCTGATCTCCCGCGCGCGAGTCCTTTCCTATGTCTGACGGCCCGATGTCTCCTTTAGACAAAAGTTTCAGAATTTGTAATACATTTTTATATATGCTATCCCCATCAACTTTTAATTTTAACTGTACATAGTAGAATTTACTATACAGATAGTAAAAAAATATAATCGTTTTAGCAAAAAATACATTGCGCATAGTAATTTTTAATATCTTATTATGTAATTATTAGTAACTAGTAAATTTTACTAAACGTTAAGTAATAGTTACAATACAGAATGTATTTTTTCATATCTGTTAGTAAATTTTACTATAGTATTGTAAATTTTACTATAATTTTTCCTCCATGTATAAAGGGTTTATGTGGTATAATGATCCACCAATAAATATAAGAGAAGAGAAAATTGTGGCTTTTAAAAAATTTCTTAAATATCATATTAAGAATAACATTAATGTAAAATAAATACTGTTTATTACTGAAGATAAATTAATTCTTTGAAAGTTTTGAATTATGTAGCAAATGCTAAATACAGAACTCATTATTATTATTATTATTATTATTATATATTTGTATCATAAGTAACATTAGCTGCTGCACCTATTGGAAACAAGGTGTGTAAAGTGTATCTAATTGATTATTTTCTTCTAAACTAATACTGGTTCTCTGGCGTACTCTGTAATTGTTTTTTTTTTTTTTTTTTTTTTTGTTAAACTTTTTTTTTGTTAAACTTTATGACGTTTTTTTTATTTATGTCTCATCATAAATAATAAAATAATAAAATCTAAAAGATAAAACGAGCGGAATAAAGACAGACAGATCAATCCACTCACGCGATTTCAAGGCCTCAAGAATAAATACATTTTGAGATTCGATCGCGGGTGATAAACGATTTCATAATTTTTCTTACTCACGTTTATTAGTCTGACAGAGATCAGACTCAGATATCCCACTAATTTAAAATTATCCCGTTTAAAAAAATTTTTTTTTCTAAAAAAAAAAAAAAAAAATTTAATAATTTAATAATGATGATAATGAAAAAAAAAACGAAGCAACATTAAAATAAAAGGTGATTGTCAAGGTTAAAATAATTTTATAAATTAAAAAAAAAATTTTTAATTACGTCGGCTTGAATCATTGTGATGAAATTTATTTTTTCGGACAATAACTTACTCGAGTATTTTCAGTTATCAATTATTATTTTTTTCTTTCTTTTTAATCATTAGAAAAATTTTTTAAGCAAACTGTAAAAATTTACTTTTTCTTTCAAAACAATGTAAAATTTTTAATGAGTCGCGTGTGAAAATTTTATTTACAATAAAAAAAAAAAAAAAAAAAACAATCGTCTTATCAATTTACAATTCCGCTTACTTTACTTTTTCTTCATAAATTAAAAAAATAAAAAACTATAAAAACAGAATAAAAAAAAATTTGTAAAACAAACCGATAAATCATCATAACACTTAAAAGAATTATGACTTCCGTACACAATACTCTACTATATGTACAATTGTCGTTTGCAATTTCCCTGTAATCACGATAGTAGTATAATATTTCCGGTGTGTGACGTTTTAATTTCAACCGTTAATTTACACTCAGCTTTTATTTTGCTTAAATCAATGCAATAGTAAAAGTTGATTACAATTTATGCATTTGACAAAAATTTTCAGCCATTACAGGATCAGTAAAAAAAAAAAAAAAAAATAAACGATATAAAAAATGCTGAAGTTTATTCTCACGTTCTCAAGACAAAATGACAATTCCGTGTTCTTCATGGACGTGCGTTGCCCGACTAGGAAGCGACAAAGAGATTCCGCGAGTCCGCGGTTTGTTGCGCAAACGCCTTGATCCTTGCCAGTACAATCTAGTGGCACTTGTACGCACATTTGTCTTTTTTTTTTTTACTTCCTACTTAGTCTCTTGCCAACAATATAAAATACTTATCTATTTTCAAGTTCAATTGCCCGTGTACAGTCCGCGACCTGTAATTAAAAAAAAAAAAAAAAAAAACATTTTTTTCCACAATTAAAAATTATAATTATAATTAATTAATGTGATTAATGTAGACGGCAATTAAATGATTAAAATATGGTGTGACAAATGATTTTTTTTTATTCGACAATAATTGTAAATATTGTGATAAATGATTGAGTAGAATTAAAGACAAAAGAATAAAAAAGTAATAAAAATAATAATAAGTAAATAAATAAAAAGTTTAGTGTAATAAGAAAAACATGACAAGCGCATGAATATTATTATATATTATTCACCATTAGCCTGCAGCTGACGGAAGTAAGGAGACTTAAGGTCACTTGGAGAGGCAAGCCTGCATCTCAACTCGGTATCATGGCCTTCGGCAATAACTCTCTGGGAGTACTGAGTGTACTGAGTAATGTGTAGTAGTGTGCGTACTGATTTGCTCAGACGTCGCCGCTGGTGTCTATTATATCCACTTTGCGTGTATAAGAGCATAAAGTGCGTACGTGACAACGTTTCGCGTTCTCCTCATCACTGAGATCACTCTTATCTACTGCATGTAGAACGAGATTCCGAGACTACGTGTCTATATTATTATTATTATTATTATTATTATTATTATTATTATTATTATTATTATTATTATTATTATTATTATTATTATTATTATTATTATTATTATTATTATTATTATTATTATTATTATTATTATTATTATTATTATTATTATTATTATTATTATTATTATTATTATTATTATTTATCATTATTTAAAATAATTAATTTTAATTATTATTTCATACACGGAAATAAAATTCCAATAAAATTTACGATGTTGACATTGTAATCGTGGACTATACTTTCATAAGCATCAATTTTAAAATGTCTTATTTCAAAATTTACTATGTAAGTTACATTCTTTACTATTTAACATCGTAAATTGAACAAAGATTTTTTGGATTGAAAATTCCCGTATGAAAATAACATATATGGTCAAAATATATGTAAAAATATATGATAAATATCAGAAAATATATGTGGCGAATTTAACTATATTTTCTGATATATTTTTTTTATATTAAAAAATATAATACTCATCATGTACGAGTCCGTATATGTTTAGCATGTATAAATTATATATGTCAATCATATACAAAAAATTTATTTTTATCATATATAAAAATATATATTCTTTTCATATACGAAAACTATATTTTTATCATACATAAAAATATATATTTCTATCATATACGAAAAATATATTATATTGTGTATGGAAAAAAAAAGTTTCTTATTCGTATGACCAACTCCAATTAAAATAGATCTAAGTTTTAATATACTCTTTAAATTGCAGTTGAAATTTTCAAAATTAGTTAATTTCATGCGAATATATATCCATACACCGAATAAAATATATGCATAAATATAACAAAGAAAATATATGCTGCCATATATAACATAAATTATATGCTACCATATATTTCATTTCATATAAAAATTTTATATTTTTTGAATATAAAAGGAAATATATCAATACAATATATGATAAGGTAAATGTGAATGTATATATAGCTTAATATAAAAAACATATAAGTTACATATATGGAATACATATATTTACTACTGCATATAATTTTATATTAAATCGGCGAAAATCTCTATATGACTTTTTATAATATACAATATAATATATCATATATTGTTTTGTTGCAAACATATATGATTTTATATATTTTATCCATGTATTGTTTTTTCATACGGGATTACTTCAAAAATTACAATGGCAACATCGTAAAAAGAATAAAATAATAATTACAATTCAAAAACTATATTTATCTTTCAATTTATTTTTGCATGAAAAATATATTACAGTGCTGCCTCTGTTGTAAAACGATGTAAGTTATAAAAATTACGATGTTACATAGTAATTTTTAAATAGTCACTGTGTCTACCGTAAGAGGCTTTCTTGTGACTTATGACTGTTTATTTATATCGTTTATATGGATCTTAAATACTACTTAGCCTTGTGGGCCCATCTGTGGCCGAGTAGTCAAGGCATCGGTCATTTCGCACTCGAAAGGTCTCGTGTTCGAATCCAATACCCGAGCGATTATTATTTTATTCTTTTATTTAAAATTTCTATTACTTCAAATCTTACGTTCACATCGTAATTTATACTAAAAAGCTTAAGATTTTGTGTTATTTGTCTGAAATATTATTTCTTAAATGCCATTTCCAATGCTACATTGCAAAAGTTATGATTTCTAAAGGTATATAGTCCAACACTACAATAATTAATAGGAAAAATTACGATGTTAGCATTTTAAATTAAGCTGCTATTTTCGTTCCGTGTAGTTTGTATTTATTGAAATATTTACTATTTTATTGTTAACTATCTCAATTTATATTTATCTTTTATCGTGGCAAGTAGAATGAATTTATAAAAATAAAGCTAAAAATAAACCAGCACTTATTCCCTCTTTTCTCTGACCCCTTCATTTGTATAATTCACGAATAGGGTCTACGAATCCTATAATTTCTCTATACATTATTTCTTCTTTACAACACAATAACTTATACTTACCATCAATAATTTAAATTTACGAAATGCGATATTATAACTTCAAAACTATAATTCTAACTTTGTTTTGTGTTATTTTTTTTTTCGTTACAAAAAAAATTTTTTAAATTACCTACAATTAAAATTTTATGAAAAATTTATTAAAGACATTTGTAGTCGAAAGAAAATAATTCAAGTTTTAAATATTTAGCAATAATTAAATAAAAATTTTTCACAATTTATAGTTTTGTTATCAAAGTTTTTAAATTAAATAAGACAGCATATTTTATATATTTATTTTATATAATACATTTATTCCAATAGATATTGTTATGAAACATTATTTAGATTAGAAATTACATAATTGAATTTCAAAAGTATCTACATAAACTATCATTAATTAAATGAGTACACAATAGGAATCAAATAAAAATTTTCAATTCAATTTAAAAATCAACATAAACTAAGGCTTCATTTTTTAAAAGCTTTTAAAAATATTTTTTTGACAAATTTTTCAAAATTATTTTCGTTCTTAATAAAAAAGCGGAAAAATTAGCGACAGTGTCATTTTGAAATTGGGCTAGACCATTTTTAAATTCACCGCTTACCTGAAAACTGTCTGAAGCCACCACATAATTTTAAATCATCTAAATATGTGAAGCCACTTATAAATGTTTAACTTATTTTCAAACAATGTATTTTAAGTTTTCAATAAAACCACCTTGACTTGAAGTTCAAATTCACAATTCCTTATTGCCTTATTCAAAAATTCACTCTTCTAATAATAACCCGGGAAAAAATGCTTAGATATGATCATATCTGTTCATGTATGATCCTATATGATCATGCATGACGTCATGTATGATCATGTATGAGCAGGTATGATCATGCAGGGCCATTTTTCGGATCTAATCAGATCTGAGTATTTATACATGATCATATATGATCATATCTGAAAATTTTTTCCCGGGAATAACAACCCACTCAATAGAAGGCCCCGAAGCAAGACTATTTTAAATTGTTTACTAAATTGAACCGAGAAGGGGGAAAATGGGTCTTTCAAACACTATTGCTGCTTTTTCCTTAGAAAGACTCGTTTTGTCCCCCCCCCGCGCCTCTCCTACAATAATAATAATAAAAATCTAAATAATAAATATAACTCTTAAGAAATCCGATCGGTATATAAATGGTAGCCGCATGTCCTTTGAAACCGCACACTTACTATCATGCTAATTGCTAACCAAAGCTAATATACCTTGCCCCCGTATGTGCATACGTACCACAGTTTCATGGTGGTGCATATAATACGTTTGATATGCATATAATAATATATATACCATACTACTACTACTACTACTACTACTACTACTACTACTACTACTACTACTACTACTACTACTACTACTACTACTACTACTACTACTACTACTACTACTACTACTACTACTACTACTACTACTACTACTACTACTACTACTACTACTACTACTACTACTACTACTACTACTACTACTACTACTACTACTACTACTACTACTACTACTACTACTATTGTTATTATTGTTGTCGTCGTTGCTCTTAAAAACAGGACGCAATAATAAGCGTACACACAATCTGAGTATCAAAACAAAGACAAACGGGTATAGTAGAGGCAATCGAAGCAAAAAGATACACAACGTTGCAATAGCTGGTAATAATTATGTGAGACCTTGCAAGCCGCGTCATTGTAAGCGTTTTAAATCGCTTACACTATTAGTAACTTTAATGTGATGTCTCAAGCACACGCACTTGTGCATAATTATCAGTTCATCCTCTCTGCATACTCTCAGTACATGTTTAACAATTATAATCCGCATTAATTATAGAAGCCTATTTTAAATAATAATTAATCGTTCATTTTTTAAATTATTTATTATTTGTAACATAAATTATTAGCATAGTAGGCCAGGTGGTAAACCAGACATAAACTAGGGTTAACACGTACTTGGCACATATCCATACTCAATGCCAGTAACGCTTTTCCAGTATTTTTTATTATAAACTTTTTTTTTTCCTTTCCTTTCATCTTTCCTTGGCTTCATTTTTCTCAGTGCACTTCTGGGATCTGGACCATGTCTTCATATACAGTTTTACGACCAGACGTTGATTGGTGAACAGAATAAAAAAAAAATAATAGAAAAAGTTGAATAAAAAATGAAAGAAATGAAAAGAATAAAGAAAATGAAAGCATGCTCTTTTGATCAAAAGATCTATGGCCGAGTTTTAACACAAAGTCAGTCATATCGTGTATAAATTGCGTGTGTGTTTGTTACGTTTGAAGATTTATTTTTATCTTAATTTTTAACTTTTTTCATTTTATCTTTTATATTAAATAAAAGCGTGACCCCGAAATAGATTTGACACCCCTTTTGCTCTTATTTATTTACTTTTTTTTTATTCACCGGGGAAATCAAATGAGGACTAAAGATTTTACACACTTTCAAAAGTGTGTACTTTTATGCTCTTTGTTACTGTTCTTTTCTTTAAAGAAAAAGTGATTTAAGAGGACACCCGTTTTATTTTATGACTATAAATAAATAAAAAATGGTGATACAAATGAAAATAATTTAGCGCTAATATAATTATTTATTGCTTTTTGTTTGTAAATGAAAAAATAATTTATTATTAAAATAAGGTATCATAAATTTGCGTTGGATTTTTGAAGAATGGCTCGCGAAAATAAAGTAAAGTTGTGAGGGAGAATAAATAAACGTAAGACAGAAAGAAAAATTTTATTTTTATGATATGTTTTTGTTAAATATTTTCCCTTGTAACGGGTTAGAGTATAATGACCCCGGTGTTATTAAATTGATATAGGAAATCTTCCAACATATTCGGCATCTTTTAACCATTAACTTTATGACGCCTCTTCCTCAAACTTTTATTGCTTTTACCGTTATGAAGTAAAGCCGAGTTAATAGGAAATATATATATATATATATATTAAAAAAAACAACTATATAATAATAACATATATATACATAAAAAAAAAAACAAACAAAAAATAAACAGTTTCTTATACAGTCAAGATTTTTTTTTTATTATCTATGTTATTTTTAGTTTTAAATATTTTATGGTTCATTTCTAACCTAATTTTCATATTTGAAAAGAAAAGAAACCTAAAACATCGTATAACGTTTTTTTTAATGCACACCCCCTAAAAGCAAAAGGCGTGCTCAGAATTTATCTAAAAAATTCTGCCGCTACAATCAAAACTTGACAAATTTATTAAAAGTCTTAAGTAATTGAAACAAAAAAAAAAACATTTTATGTAATTTAATAGGTATTTTTATTACAATGCATTGTGCACTTTTCACAAATTAATTGTAGTAATTTAAAGTATTCCGATATTACTTAATATTCGATGCAACAAAGATTTAATACAAGTTCTTAATAGTTGATTGTACAGTTGAGACGATTCGAGTTTTAGTCAGAACAAACCAGATGCACAATGCCCACTTGTAAAATCTGCACGCGTTTTCTCATTATTGAACTTGATCACAATGTTGTGTATCTAACCAACCAACCAACTATACGAACATATATATATATATATATATATATACAGAAACCATCACTGTTTAAAAGTTGTTTGTGAAACATACAAACATATAAAAGAAGAAATATCATAAGAACAAGTTGAGACAACTACTAACTATATTTACACTATCTGTGGAGTATTATACATATATATACAATCATAATACCAGACTGACGAGTTTTCCAGTGGCGTCAGAGGTGACAAAAGTTGTCGTGAGAACTTGTGGGTTTAACTTGCATTAAGCAATAAGAGAAAATACCTCCGTTTTCTCTTTATTAACATACTCACCATATGTTTAATATAATTAATAATGAATAAGTTAACCAATTAATAATATAAATCCCTCAAAGTTTAAATACTTATGCATATAAAATAATAGCTATTCAAGCACTGTATGTCCATTAACTGGTTAATGTATGACAAACGTGAGAATGCTATTTCTTTGAGCAATTCCCCTATTATATACCGTAGATATAGATATATAGTAGACTGTACACTGCGTGTGTCTTCATCTTACATCAATAGGTACATAAATACACAAACAAGTTGAACTAAACCCGGTAATCGCAAAAGCTGATGCGGAAGAGTACTTTTAACTCTAATACAGACTTTAACAGTTAAACTGTACTGAAAGTACGGATTAGTCTTCAAGACACGACAGTGAGTCGCCAACGACATCACTGATTGGCTTTAAATGTTTATGTGTTGGTAGCACTGGCGCCATTGCAACCACATTTGTATTTTTATCTTTTTTTTTTTTCGTCCATCTTTCCTGTATAGAAATACTTATTATATTACATTAACCTTTCTATATTAGGGATATAATGTTTAATTTTGGGTTGAAGTATGATTAAAAAAAACACCAGATCCATTAACTTGAAATGAAAAATCATAAAGCAATCTGACGATGTGATGCTAAAATAAAATTTATGACACTTTTGTTAATGCGGAAGTACGTGAAGAAAAAATATGAAAAAAATAAGAAGAGCAGGTGTGGTCGAATCGTGTTAATAAATTCGGTATAATGGGCGAGGGTGGATCTTTATTGCCGGACGATATGAAAGTCAAATTACATCCAGGTGTTCAGTTCAATGTGTAACCCTCTTTCCGTTTCACTTGAACCCATATAATACTATACTATACTATCTATCTATCTAACTATCTCTACCCATAGTAATTCAGTAATTCAATACAAGTAGTTACCTTTAGCATTTTATCCTTTTATTTAAAAAGCTTATTGACCTAATTTTACTTGATACCCACACTCTGACAGTTAAAATAAGGTGTGAAGCACTGAAAACAATTATAAATTATTAATGAGTTTCTGACTGAATTACTTAATTCCATTAGGCAGCACATATTGTTTATTACAGTTCAAATTATGCTAACGGTAAAATTTATTTTATGTTACAGACTAAGAAAAATAACCCCAATCATATTAAAAGACCGATGAACGCGTTCATGGTATGGTCGCAAATTGAACGCAGAAAGATTTGCGAAGTACAGCCGGACATGCACAATGCCGAAATAAGTAAAAGACTCGGCAGACGTTGGAAGACACTGGACGACGCTGAAAGAAGACCATTCATCGATGAAGCCGAACGATTGAGACAACTCCATATGATGGAGTATCCAGATTACAAATATCGTCCAAGGAAAAAGGCAGCAAAGCCGCCGTCACCTCCCAAGTCTAAAGACGTTAAGAAATTAAAAAAGTCCCCCTCGTCCTCATCTGCGTCCTCAACATCATCATCTTCACCACTGTCCTCACCAACGTCTTACGCCCCAGCCAGCCCGACGATAACAACTGCCACGACAACAATATCCACAAAATCACGCAATGACTCGAACAACAACACCAATAGCCACCAAACATCTTTGAAGAGGCTTCAGGCTCAACCTACGACGAATCCCGTTTCCAGGCTAAAAATAAAACTAGCCTTTGACAAGAGGCCGATCTCTATGGACTATACACCAGTACCACCAAATGTTACCGCTAAAGTACCAAGCAGTCCATCCTGCGATACCCCGGATTCACCAGAATCCGCGAGCTTTTATGAAGACAACTACCATGATCATGTTTCACTTACCACAACTACCAATGTACCTGGTGCAACAAGAATGATTAATAACAACAACAACAACAACAACAACCATCACAACAATAACTTACAACCAAAAATAAAACAAGAAAACGACATGGATTTTGGCAATGAGTTTACGAACGAACGGCTTAATATCCACCACGAGTTCACACTGGGGAGGAGTAATAATTTTTCGTGTCCGTCCACCAACAACAACTCATTACACCTCGACAATTACAACAGTGTTTTGATAAAGCAAGAACCGGTTGATAGAAGTACATCGGCGATGCTTCCCACTGGTGGTCTTTCCATAAATAACCATAGTAATAATCATCCGACAATTAAAATAGAAGAACCGGCAATTCCCACAGCAGCTGTCACGGATGGTAGTCTGGCTGATCTAGATTCACTTACGGATTTGCTGCAGATTCCACCATCAGAATACAGTTCCGCGCTTGATCTTGACATCGAATCGATAACAAGTGATTTAGAATCGTTTGAATCCGCAAGTTCAAACAGCGCGGAATCACCTTTCCCATTTACTTGCACACCAGATGTCGCGGACATGCTTTCGGGCATCGGCGTAAACAGTGAATGGCCCAACTTTTAATATAATGCAAAAAGAAAAAGAAATATTTATTTATATAAAAATATATATTAACAAACAAAAGTGATTCCTATAATGTTCCGATTGTTCATCACATTTCTGTTCACATTTAATTCGGGTTTTGTAGTTTTTGTTGAAAAAAAAGTAAGGAATACCAACACGATGTGTTTTAAAGTTGGTTATATTATTTATTTAATGAATAATCATAATGTTTTTTTTTTATTTATCCTAAACAATAAATAAAAAGCTAGTTCGCAACTTATAAGAATAAACTTCCACGAAACTCATTCGGGCGAGCGTTTTAAAATGGTTATTGCTACAAAATAACGCGTAAAGTCCAATTAACGCGCGTGTGTGTTTAGTCTTTCACTGCCGTCTGTCGTACAGAATGAATATTTTAGGCAAAAAAAAAAAAAAAAAAAATTTACGGCTTAAAATGTCAAGTCACGTGACAAAGCGGAGATTAAAAAACTTATTATAATAAACGAGTTATCAAACTGTTTATTTTTAAGTCCAAATTGGTCATCCTTGTATGATATATATATATATATATATATATATATATATATATATATAACAACAATAATTAAAATTTCATAAATATAAATAAATAATTAATTGATTTATTAAATAAGAGTTTTTGTATGTATTGTAGTATACTAGTTTATAAAAGAAAGATAAATTTTTTTACAAACTAAGAGAGTTAGAACTATTCTAACGACTTGGCGAAAACAAAGTTTTATCAATTAATTTTATCGATATTAAATATATAAATATATATATAATATAAATATTTAACAAACAATATAATTTTACATTGCAATTATCTTGGACTTGCTTAGTAAATAAATAATTGTAATAATTATTGTACACAATAACAATTGTGCTTTGTTTAACTTTGTTTTTGGGTCATGCGTTACGCGAGTTCTTTGTTGTGTATATCGTTAGAAACATTCATTAATATATTATTATTATTAATTATTCGTACATATTTGCAGAAATAAGAAAAGCAATTTAATAATTTAAGTTTTTTCTACTAAAATTTTTAGAAAACCTTATCGCGACATCGCGATTTTATTTTGAGAGTCGCTTTAACGCGATGCCTCGGCATTAATCTTTTTTTTTAATTTATCTAAATTATGAGTAATATTTAATCATGAGTGGTGTTACAGATGGTTGTAAAATTAAAATAATCGAGGTTATTTTAATTATATATATATATTTATATATATAAATATAATATTTTCATTATTATTATTTACTTTCCAGGCGGATCCGAATTACGGCTAATTGACATTTATTACGGTAATTACCGTAATTTACGGTATTCGGAAGAATTACAGTACAATACCGTATTTTACCGCAAATTGCGGTCTTTTACGGTAAAATACGGTATTTTGAGGTAACTTTAGGTAAGAGTACGGTACCTAACCGTAAATTTGCGACAATACCGCAGTATTTTACGGAAAAAGTGCGGTAACATTGCAGTATTTCGCCGGAAAGTGAAGTATTTCACTGTGTTGCGGTTAAAATGCCACAAATTGCGGTAAATTTCCGAATTTTGCCGTAAATTACTGAAAAATACTGTAATTTTCCCGTGATTCGGATCAGCTAAGGATTGTAGCAATGAGAAAAAAAAATTTATTGCCACGCGAATTAGTCATCGACTGATTCAAAATATTTAATATTTAGTTTTCGTTTGTCTGTTTTTTTATTAATATCAATATATATATATATATTAATATTATTACGATTATTATTATTATTATTATTATTATTATTATTATTATTATTATTATTATTATTATTATTATTATTATTATTATTATTATTATTATTATTATTATTATTATTATTATTGGCGTTTAAGTTTTTTAGTTAACTTTTTACATCGAAGGAAAAGCGTCGAGATATTATCAAACTTTGATCTCATGTTCTTTACATTTATGTAATATTTATTAACACTTAATTTAAAAGAAAAAAGAGCTATTAATAATAATAAACAACTACCCCAATGACTTGAACTTGTGATTTATAAGATTTCGCATTTGTAAAGATAAAGATAAAAGTAACGGAAAAGGTTGCGGTAATTTTAACAATTGCTGTAATTTGAATTATGAAATTTTTTTTTTATTATAACGATATATATATATATATATATATATTTTTTTTTTTTTTTTTTTTTTTCGGGGATTTTAAGAAAGAAAGAAACGATAAATGGATATAACAAAAATAAATAAGTAATAGTATAAAGAAGCAAAAAAAATATATAAAAAATATAAAAATAGTGCCTATCACTCCGGTCTTGAAATGTAACTTTTGTACAAAATTAAATACAGGGCCAAACTTAAGTGATGTTAGAATTGTATTTAAAAAAAAAATAATTTTATTAATGGAGGATTAAAGCTTAACATCAATCTGATACTTGAACAATCATTTTATTATTTAAATAAAATTATCATCTTGGTTAAAAACACGGAGAAAAATTATAGGAACGATTTGCAAAGTAGATACTATAAACATATGAGAGTAGCTCCTATACATTGTGCTGATGATCTTCATACTTATGCCCCCATGTTTAATAACATACTGCATGAAAATGATTTTGATGTATATTACAGGAATAATTTCCATATAATATGGCAGCGGTAACCATATTTATGAAAATAATTCCCAAGATATATACGTATGAAAAAAATTTTTGCGAAAAAAATTGTATGGTCTAAACAGTTTATACATTTAGAAAATGTAGTCATTTTTAGTTAAAGCATAATTAAAATTATAAAATTTTTTTAATTTATGCTGCAAGTAAAAATTGTTACCCGGGAAAAAATACTCAGATATGATATATATGATAACGTATGAATACTCAGATTTGATCACATCCGAAAAATGATCATGTACGATCATGTATGCTCGTACATGATCATGCAGGACCATTTTTCGGATCTAATCATACATGATCATATACGATCATATATAACTATATATGATCATATCATCATGTATGGTCATATATGATCATGTCTGATAATTTTTCCTCGTGAACAGCTGCAGACATGATAATGCATGATCATGTATAATCATACATGAAGTCATATATGAGCTCATATATAATCGTACATAAATAGATATGATCGTATCTGAGCATTTCTTTCTGGGTATTTTCTAATCGTTAACAATTTTTTTTTTAGCTATATAGCAATTTTCGCTCTTTTTTTTTAGTGTGCAAACAATTCCCATATGTTTATATGAGCTGTTTCTATTTGACATTAAAAATAATCTCGATATTTATGGCAGCATTATCCACAATTTACAGTAACGTTTAGCTAAATTTTTTCTTCGTGTTATTTTAAATAATTTGGAAAGAATAGATTGCAGGCAGAATATAAGTTAGTTACTTTGGTATGGTAGAAAACTTGTGACTATACAACAAATACAGGCTGTGACTAACTCTGGAAACTAAATAAAAAAAAAAAAAAAAAAAAAAAATTAACTAAATAATAATGATAATAATCTTAAACAATATTATTCACATTGATGGGAGTCGTGGTGATTTCAAAATGAAATAGGAAACTTTGAAATAGTTTTAATTTTATTTATTTTTTTAAATAAATTGACTGTGTTTATTTTATACTTAAAACTTTGTTTAAAATATTTTAAATATATAATATACTATAATATGAAAAATAATTGTCAGTGGTACCGTAAACGAAGTTGATTACGATCAAAGAATGGACACATATCAATTTAATTTCCGCGGTTTCTACAGAAATTATTTTAGTTTTTTTTTTTTTTTTTTTTTTTATTTTTATTTTTTATTTTCACTTTAGTTTAGTTCAGTTTTCGTCTTTGCTTAGTTGCTTACTAGAGTTAAATTGATAATGGTTACTGCGTTTAAGATTTTTTTTAAGTTTTCAATGGCCAATATTAGTTAGTAACAGTAATTATTTAATGGCCAAAGGTTTATTTTTATTTATTTAAGTGTCGATGCTTAATATTAAATGTTATTGCCGAATAAAAATTACCATTAATCGAAAATTGTTTTTTGTTTTTTATGTTTTTACACTTAAACGTATTTTAATAAAGTGTTAGTGGTCAAGAATTTTAAATTGCTATTGATATTAAACGATAATTAATGAGAAAAAATAAAAGTCGCACCACAAGTACCGTAAGGGCGTATAAATTTTTTTTAAAACTATTTTGTTTTTTTAATCTTGAAAATTCAAAAATTAATTTTCGTGATTTTGAATTTTTTTATTTGCGTTTATTGCACTCGCGAATCATAAGGATCTCGGGAAAAACGAATCATATAGGAAAAGAATTTGTTTTAATTTTTTTATCTTTGATGTCAAATTTTTTTTCTTACTTATTGATTAGAAAGACAAGGGATTTTTTAAAAAAAGTTGAGTGAAGATTCAAATTAATGTAAAAAATTTTAATATTTTTTAAACAAAATTTTTTGGTAAAAAAACATTTTTTTATGTGTCCTTATGGAGTCCCAACGGCTTTTTATTGGCTACTTTTCGAAATCTATAACGCGAACCAAGTAAATGACTGAAAACTAAAAAATGATGATTAGTATTTGAGGAAATAATTATTTGGATTTTGATAGTGCAGTGGGGATTCGGGTGCCAAAATAATTTTTTGATGTAATTTTGAAATAATTGGACACTTGATATTAATATTAATATCAGTATTTGTAATTTGATATTTGGAAAATGATGAAAGTATTAAAGAAAAATAAATTACTTGAAGGAGGTTAATTTTTTTTTTTTTGATTATTCGTTCCCTTGAAAGCGGTTACTTGCGTAATAAGTGATTAGCGAAACATAGTTATTCACAAAATTATATATATATATAAATACTTGGAATTTTAAAATGACATCTAACATTACAAAGCATTTTAAATACAAACGAAAAAAATTACCAATTAAATAAAATAAATTTTAAGATTATAAATTTTTAAATTAAAATAAATGTTAACATATACTCGGAACGAAAAGAATTTATTGATTAATGATCTAAACTTCAAGGACTTGAAAAATTACTTTTATTTATTAAAAAATTGTATTTAAAATTATTTAATTTTTTCTAAAAAGTTATATATTCATATTATATTAAATACAACACTTCCCAGACAATATTAACTCAACAAAAAAAAAATCGACTTGGTATTAAAAATTTTTTATTTTTCAAAGTATAAATTTTAATTAAAAAAATAATGAACCGTAAAATTTTGTTATCAACTCCTCGAAGTTTAAATTTTATGAAAAATAATCAAAAGGATTCTCGACTAATAATTAATAAATTTTTTTTTTTTTTTTTTTATACTTGAATCTTAAACTAAAATTCTCAAGTTTGAAATTTATGCTCAATTACATAATAATGTACCTAATTAAAAAAACATATATACTTATAATTAATTAAAAAATCGAGATACTTTTTGGTAATTGCTCACGTTATGATAACAATTATATGATTTTAATATACCATTAATTATTTGTCATGCGTTTACAATCGAATTTGTTTAATAATAACAATAATAATGATATTAATATTATTAATAATAATAATGATGAATTAATATTTAAATAATAACAATATATATAATAATGATAAAATTGAGAATCATTATCTTTATGCGTTTGTCACGCTTGACTTTGTGTATTAAAAAAGGCAATAGGCGGTAGATTTACAATTTTAGTGTATATATATATATATATATATATATATATATATATATATATATATATATATATATATATAGATAAAAAGAAAGTGTGAAAACTATTTTAAAAATATACTTTTGGAATTAAAAAGATGTTGTTTGAATTTTTGAATATTGAATATTAAAATACTTACTAATTATTATCATTATTAATTTTTAAAAGAGTGAAAAGTTTTGTTTTTTTTCGGGTCTGATAACGCGAATATTTATTTATTATCTTTGTATTCTATTCTAAATTATAATCATCTATTCCTGGGAAAAACAAATCATATATGATCGTATATGGCCGTGTGTACTCATATATGACCATATATAATCCGTTTTTCCCAGGTATTGAAAAAAAAGAAAAACGAAAAACAAATTAATCGTAAAATTATAATTATGCAAAAGTTTGTAGCATCATATGCTTCTTTACTTTTCGCACTTATTTTCGATACGTCTTTAAAAAAAAAAAAAAAGAAAATAAAAATAAAATTGATGAAAAGTTTCACGTCAAGGTTTTTTCCGTGCGTTCATTTTAAAACTCGCAGTTGTTACACGACAAAATATAAATAAATACATAAATTAATTAATCAAAAACTAATTGAACTAGTCCAGTTTAAATTGCAATTGCCAAGCAATATATTTAAATACATATATCAATAAAATTGTTTAAATTGTTCGTACAACGACACACTAGTAAGACATAATTTTGAATGAAAAGTATCAAAATTTTAATTGAGTATTTTATAAAAATGAATAAATAGATACTCACTGCAATAAATTGTCTTGATTCGTTTACGAGCAGTTGCAACAATGTTAATAAGTTAATTAACTACGGAGTACACCAAAGTGCAATATAATTAATAATTACTGCGAGATTACAGTTATAATTATTCGGAGAACACCTTGTCGAGATTCATCAAATGAAAAAATAAAAATAAAATATACATATATATATATTAAACAAAAATTATATCCACCATTTTGGCAAAGGTGTGTCTATTTTTTACGCGGATTAATATTTGCTGGTGAAAAAGAAAATTTGTATTTAAACAGATTTTTTTATAATCATCAAAGCTTATTATTAAAAAAAAAAAATAACGCAACAAAATGTAGCAATATTTTTACACAAAGAAAATTTGCAATGACTATTATGTATTGTCATTTATTTATCTTATCTTATCATTTTATAAAATGTACTATCTTTTTTTCGTTTGTATTTTTAAATTATAATTTAATGCTTCTTTCATCATAAATATATGTATTTTTTTTTCTTTTTTTTATGAACTATTGATCATTTGTTTTTGATCTTGTTTCTTTCTGTCTTAATTTCCTCCAATCGTAGAATGGTTTTGAATATTTTTTTCTTTAATGTAAAAAAATATAAAATACAAAATGAGAGAGAGAGAGAGAGAGAGAGAGAGAGAGAGAGAGAGAGAGAGAGAGAGAGAGTGCAAAGTAAGAAATAATTATGGAGAAGTTTACGTTATTATTCATGAGCAAGTACTCGTACAAGCTGGAATATGTCAGATTTTATCATTACACGTAATAAAGAATATTCATCAAAGAAATTTAATAAAACATTTACAATAATAACTAAAATAATACAAAACAGTGTCTAAGTTATGAATTCTAGTTTATTAAGTTATATAAACTATTAATAATTACTAAAAGAAGTTGTAATGACTAACTTCGAGGGAGAAAAAAAAAAATGATGAAAAAAACAAAAAAAAAAACCACTGTACATTTGTATTTAGTCCTCTTGTTTATAATACTTATTATCTTGTTATTAAGTACCCGATTTATATCATTTTTTATCGAAATAATTAAAAAATAATTTAAAAATAAACCGATGACATTTTCTTCATTTTTAATATACATCCTTTACCTCTAGATATTAATTGATAGTAATAAAATAGATTAAGTTATTTTTCAAAATTTCACCGCATTTGTGACTGAAGTAAGTATATATTTTACAGTATTTATGCGTTCACATAATTATGATCAGTTAAAAAAGATAAGCAAGTATAAATTAACACATTTTATCAAAATGCACACCCTCGTAAATGCTTAGATTATAATAAATATATTATTCATTTACTTGCATATTAACAATTGTTTATGAAAGATAAACAAGTGTTGATTGAAAAATGCACACCCCTTTAAAAATACCTACATGATAAAAAAAAGTATTAATTGAAATCCATCAGTTATCGTCATGATTAATTAATATACCTTATACATAAGAGAGATTTCTATGAAAAGCAGTCAAGCAAAATTATCAAACTTTTTAATATGTTAATTTATAAATATCTATAATAATTTTGAAAAATTATATTTTCGACTCTACTAACGCAAACATGGAAGAAATTGATTTAAGGGTGTGAACTAGGATCATTTGAAAATATTGAAAATTGGGTTTTTTTGGCAGACTTATGAAAAAATAGTTTTTAATTTCATGATTTTTTTTCAACTTCCCGCTAAGAAAATCAATGATTTTCAAAACAATTTGGGAAGTTATGTTTTCACCCCGATGTTCGAAAATGAGTTTTTATCGGATGTCGACATTTTGAGGTCCTAGGTAGCTGTTCTGACTATTTTCCGACCAAGAAAACAAATTGCTGAAGCCAAGAAAAAAAATTTCTTGGAAGAAAAGATCGATGTGGAGAAGGGGAAAGTCACTGGTGCTAGGCAGCAGCAGTGGGAGTAGTTCGATGCTCGCCACGAGATCACGCCTAGCCACTTGTAGTGTTCGTGGTAAGATAGATATTTTAGAATTGTTGTATTCCAAATTTGAACACGATTTTGTTCGAGTATTCCTCTGTTATTCGACAGAGTGACAAATACCTTTTTGGATTGTACTATAGTATATTCCATAATACATCATGAAATTAATATTTACCCGACTCGAATTTTTCGTAAGGACCTGACAAGGCCCTTATCAGGTTAACCTTATTTCAAATAAGGTCCAGATCAGGATATCCTGACGAGGAACTGTTGTGGATGTAACGCTTAAGACCCATGATGCCCTTATCAGGATTGCCTTATTAGGAACTTACCAGGATATCCTCATCAAATCCTTATCAGGGTTGCCTGATTAGTGATTATTTTTAAAAAAATATTAAATTGCGAAAAAAAAATAAGAGAATCTTAATTCGATTGGGAATGTTATCTATTGTATTAAGAGCATTAATTAGAGGAAGTAAATATGTTTTTTATTGATGGAAAAATCCCGATGACTGCTGGGCTCGAACCTGCGTCTTTCCGATTCAAAGTCCTTGATGCTATCTACTGCGCTGACATCCATATGTGGTCGTGTAACTGTAAATTTTATATTCATTATGATGTCAAAGAATAACTGATGAAGAAGTAAAAAATCCGTGCTGCAATGATTGACGTGACTTTTATATAATATTCTTTCGTGCTTTGTATAGTTTTTAGCCTGTAAATAATATATTTGAAGGAATTGGATAACGTTTTTTTAAAATAAGGATATCCTGATGAAGTCCTGATAAGGAGCTCGTCAGATTTGCTTTAATAAGGCAAACCTTATATTAACCTGACAAGGTTTTTATGGTACTTCAGGCAAATCAGGAAAAAATTCTAGTCACGTTAATATTAATGGTTACTTGAATAATTTTTCACGAAATAAAAAAACAAAAAGTGACACCTCAGATTAAAAAATCAATGGGTTAAAAAAATCTGGCGTCGGTTGACCCTGCGGGCCCCAAAACTTCCCACTATTTTCGAGTGCCAGGAGCTCGAAAACATTACTGTGGATATATTTTTGAGCTCTTCGAGCTCGAAAATGCTGTCACATGCAATTGTTTTTTTATGAGCTTTTCAACCTCCAATAAGTTACGTTTTATGCTAAAGTTTAAAAATTTTAGAATCGAAAATCATTAATGAAGAAGCGGTTTTTAAATTTTTATTCCCGATTATGTTCAATGAAACAAATGTATTGAAGCAGAAATCAATTTTAGTGATCGAAATCAAGATTTGAATGGGTTTTGACTTAGGTCAGAGCAATAATATATGAAATATCCGAGAAATATATTAAAAACTGTGTTTTTTCAATTTTTTTTTTTTTGATAATATGATTTAAACTAAAAAATAAGTTCGATGACATTATATGATGATTGATAGAGACTATGAAGAGGAAGCGTTGGTATGATTTCAGGCACATTTTAGTACATTATATTTTGATTTATCCAGAAAAAATAACATCAAATTTTAATTTTTTAACTTTCCAACGCCGATATCGTCTGGATTAATCAATCGATTTTGACGTTTGAGGTGGCCATCGGTGCGTCTGATTGAATTCTAGAGCTTTTTGAAATTTGAAATCGATCGGTTGAGCCGTTTAGAAGATATTTGGAAAAAACCGTTTTTTAACATTTCTTTCTTCAACGATATCTCTCGAACGCATTAACCATTTCAGATAGTTGAGGCGCCGATCAAAGCATTTTATTAAATTCTAGAGCTGATTAGAATCTAAAGTCGATCGTTCAAGTTGTTTCTAAGAAATAAAAAAAAAAAAATGTTTTTTCTTTATAGTTCGCAAATATCTTCAAGTCCGGCACGTGGCCCTATCTAGACGATAGCCAACAAGGAAAAAAAAAATATCTGAGTCACTTGATCAAATGATTTGAAATTTTCACAAAAGTTGACGGCCAACAAGCTCTTTCGATTGCCACCTTAACCATCCAAATCGGTTCATTAGTTACAAGGTTATAGAGTGTTCACATTCACACACACACTCGGACATCATTGTGAAATTAGTCAGAATAGCTTCCTAGGACCTCAAAACTTCGACATCTGATGAAAACTCGATTTTCGAAAATCGTGGTGAAAACAATAACTTCCCAAATTTTTTGAAAATCATCGATTTTCTTCGCAGGAAGTTTAAAAAAGAATCAACACGTGAACCTTTCGGAGAGAGAATACATTTCTGACCAAGAAAATTTTTCGTTTTTATTAAAGAAGCAAACTTTTGGGACAAGAAATTTTTTTCCTTGGCCCAAGCAACTATTAATTTCACTTAAGTAATTTATTTTTCAAAGCAAGAGAATTTTTCCTCTGCCGAAAAGGCTTCTTTTTCATTCAAGACGTTTATTTTGTGGAGCAAGAAATTTTTTTTCTTGTGGCAAGAAAAAGTTTCTTGCCTCAAGTAAACTTTTTAACTTCCTGCTAAGAAAATTGAAGATTTTCAAAAATTCAGGAAGTTATTGGTTTCGGTCCGATTTCTTAAAATCAAATTTCTAAGAGATCTAGACGTTTTGAGGTTCTAGGAAGCTATTCTGACTAATTTGAAGATGATGTCCGAGTGTATGTATGTATGTAAATATTTGTAACTTTTGAACGGATGAACAGATTTTGATCGTTAAGGTGTCATTCGATGCGGCTTGTTAATATCTAGGATGTGTGGAAAATTGAGCTTGATCGGTACCGTGCATTCGGAGATATACCAAAAATAAAAATTAAAAAAAATGTTCTTTTTGGATAACTTTTAATGTGCTCGGTAGATTGATTCCAAAATCTATTCAGCTCTAAAACTTCATAAGCCGCATCGAATGCCACCTCAGCCATCAAAATCGGTTTATTCGTTCAAGAGAAACCGTTGTCGAAAGAATTAAAAAAAATTTTTTTAGGTTTTTTTGAAATTTCTCAAAAACGACTCAATAAATCAATTTCAAAATCTGATCAGCTTTAGAATTTAATAAAACGCGTCGATCACCGCCTCAACTATCTCGATCAGTTAATTTGTTCGAGAGATATCGTTGAATAAAAAAATGGTCAAAAACGTTTTTTTTTTTCAAAAACAATGGCACACAAAAGTATTTTTGAGCTCGAAGAGCTTGAAAGTGTATTCACAATAATGTTTTCAAGCTCAAGGAGCTCGAAAACAGCGGGAAATTTTGGGGCTGGTCCGCAGAGTCAACCGATACATCGCTGAGCGTACCCTATAACTTTCAAGTGATTCGGTGAAACCATTCTTAAGACATGATGGAGGAAAGCTTGAAAAACACAGTTTTTAGACAAATGCGTTTGAAGCTTCAGGTTTACTTAATACTATAAAAATCTTAACTCACCATCAATCTGCGATGCCTGTTCCATAGAGTACTCCTTTAACTTCTTTCTGGAGGTCTTTTAAAGTAGATTGCTCTACACTTGCTTCGATTCTGGATATTTTACTCGTCACAATAGGCTTCCTACCAGTCAACTCATCAGCGCTCCGAATATCTGATTCTTCTAACTGCTGAATTATCTTTATATATAACGACTTTTAATTTTGAAAAATCACTTTACCAGCATATTCTTCACATGTTAAGGTATCAATTTTTGCAAACAATAAAAAATCGATTTTTTGAACCCGTCACATGGGGAACCCCCTTAAGATCTAATGAAATTTCATTGATGTACGTAGATCTAATTTAAAAACATTTTAGCCTACATTGATCTCAATATATTTATAAATAATTACTTAGAGAGATGTATATCTCTATAAGAATTTATAGATTTAAAATTATAGAAGATTTCGGAATCTTATTGGGATCGAAATTCGAAATTATTAGTTATATAATTTGTTTGCCTTACGTCTACACACATGTATATATAAACTAATTAATTGACTAATTCGTTCATGGATTTTTCATTTATTTAAATATTTAATATCGTTTGAAGAAAATGCACACTACAGTTATAATAAGCATACTGATTAATAAAAAATTCTAATCTTTCACTCAATAACTTAGGTATAAATATAAAAATCGAAATAATAGACATTCACGTAATTTTAGGGCAATAAATTATGAAAACAATTTAACGTGACGGAACCGTTAAAAAATTTCTAACAATAAACGATGTAGAGCACGGCTGCTTCATTTTAGATGTGCATAATTATATCCAAATTAAACGCACTTACATAGCTAACATAAAATTTCACTTTTAATACTACAACCACAATAAATTTATTTTCAAACAAACTAACCATACGAAAAAGTTCTAGGCTATTATATTTTTATTTAAAGTTATAAAATCACATAATAATGAACACAACTACCCGTACGTACAATAGCTTAACAGTTTCTTATTTCCGTGAGAGCATATTTTTAAAAAATAACAAGAAATAAGAAATTATAAAAATAAAGATACCATTGTGTACTTGAGCTCTTAATTTATAGCGGTAGAATGTAAAATGGATGCATTTCGTATTAGAAGAGAAAAAAAGTTAATTGACATTAAATAAAAATGTTATGAATAAAACTGAAATACAGTTTCATTTAATAAAACGTAAAAATGGAAAGTTGATTGATTTTTTTTCCTCCATGCTCACTTAACATATTAGCTGAGTTAACAATTCGTACGAGGTCATTACGCACTTTGACATGCATATCGCATAGAAACATCGTCCCACGTTATCGTGTTAAAAAAAAAACGTGAAATATAAATAACAAGAATTAGCAATATCGATCCCGGTAGATTATATATATATATATATATATAATTTTCCATTTGCGTTTTTCTTAACTTCTGTATTTTTTTTTTTCTTGCATTTCTACTTGTGTGCACGACAAAAGTGACGGTATATGCAATTAAGTTGCCCCATACGAATACATTTCGCTGGGTTGATTCATGAAGATTAGTGACTCCTTACTTTTTCGCACGGCTATGCATGAACGATAATGCGCAGCAGCTATTAATAACAACACTCTTACCCGTACATACAAACTTTGTATACAACAGAGATCATGGACGAGTAAAATTACACTATAGATTTAAATTTCGACGAGTTTATCTATAAAGTGACACGTTAAATTGTCATATTGCCAACATTTATTTTACTTTTATTTTTCATCCATATTTTATGAATTTTATTTCTGACATTTTAGCATGTTTTTTTTTTCAAACCTCTTAACTTACGTGATTTTAAAAAAATAAGATAAACAAATAAAAAAGTTGTGGTATATCGGATTTCTTATAATGGCTAAAAAAATTTTATTCTACATGATTACACTTGGGACACTGTAGATCTTAACATAAACCAGCTGGCTTTGATGGCGTGGTTTTTTTTTTCTAGTTTTATGATTCCAGATTATTTTTTAGTTCATTATTTATGCAGTTTTGCTTGTTTCATTATTTAAATAATTTTTTCGAATTTTTGATTTTTATATCATCATAAAATTAATATTTCTTTGATTTATCTACAGGAAATTCAATTTCAAGTGTGCTTTATGAAAAATTTAGTTGATTAACCATTTCTCAAGTTATTAATCGAAGATAAAAAAATCACACTGAAATCTATTTTTTTTAAATCCCCACCGGATAAAAGTTACTCAACTTCTTCGTTTATCCACTACAAATTTGAATCACGAAATTTTATTCTAATTCTTACCTCAAAATTTCCCAGCCAATAAATTTTTAATATTATATTTCATTGTGTATTTTAGAATATATATTTTCTTTCACTCAGCAGAAACATATACTTTCATATAGTACATGGAGAAAAATTATAGGAAACTTTACTTAAACATATGAGTTAATTGTAGTTTATGCTAAATTTGTAATAGGGAGTGAATAATTTGACAATCATCATCTCGCTACAAGACGTAGGCGAAAAATCTTTAAATCGTAAAATGACGTGCGCCCATTATTTTTTACTTCTTTTAATGTTTTGATAACTATCTTCCACGCTCCCATTAAGAAAAAGACGTTATTAAAAATATTCATCATGGATTTCTATTGTCTCTATTAGCTGCTAACATGACCAACCATCCCCATAGCAACCATTGCCATGACAGCAGTCTCCATAGCAACTATTGCCATGACAGCAGTCTCCATAGCAACCGCTGCCACGTCAGCAGTCTTCATAACAACTATTGCCATGGCGATAGCTTCCATACATACCGTTGCTATGGAAATAGTCTCCATAGCAACCGTTACCATAACAACAGTCTCCATTGCAACCGTTGCCATAACAACAGTCTTCTAGCAACTGTTGCTACGTCCACAGTTTTCATAGCGACGGTTGCTATGGCAACACTTTCCATAGCAACCGTTGTCATGACAACTATAAGTGGTGACATAACACCAACTTTTTCAGGGTAGATAGATATAGACGAAAATATACACACATCTAGTTAAAAATAATCACAATCAATTATTTAGATTCATAAACATGTAATTCCTCCATTCCAATCGTACGAAACCATTAACGTTTCATTTTTTTCCTAAATTTAAAAGTTCTCTAGCAAGCTAAAAAAATCTTGATCTCGGCATGAAATGCGTCAAGAATAACTCGTGATTTTGTATCTTTTATATATATATATATATATATATATATATATATATATATATATATATATATATATTATAAAAGAAGGAAGTAAAGAGTAAAGGTAGAAATCAAATAAAGTACATACTATCATACTGAAAATACCTACCAACTCAATGCACATTATTTCAGTATACTATTCTGTAGATGTTCGTGGGTTACTACATAGTAGACAGCAACATTCACAATTCACGTTACACACACTTTAACTGTTACTGTACTGTAAATATATATATATATATATATATATATATATATATATATATATATATATATATATACACACATAACTGGCATAAAGACCTTGAGTTAAAGATTTTTTAACCAGAATCCCTCAGGTTAATTTGTTTTTCACAAATACAAATAACGTAGGCGGTTTAAGTTAGGTGATGTTTTCTTGTTCAATAGTTTTTTAGTAATAAACTTACGGTACAAGTTTTCTTGCTCTCCTCGACATGTCTCATGTACAAAACGTAATTTTCTTCGCTATATATATAAAAAAAATTTACCTATAGATAATAAAGATACATGAAAATAAATTAAATAAAATTATAATAGAAAATAAAAAAAAAATAAATACGGAATAAATTATTCGAAATATTGAATAAATAATAATGGTAAAGATGAGAGAGAAAAAGATAAATGGACTGAAGGTGATTGGAGTAGTGGTATTTTATAATACATATTTTAAAAATATATTTTTGATCATCAATATTCTTGCGTGTGTTCCAACTTCGAAGATAGAATTTTGAATTTTTCGTAGACATGTGTGATATGTTTTACGGCGAGCATACCAAATCGTCTAGGATTATAAGAAAAACCTCGACCTCGTTACTATTTGAGTGTGTGTACGTCTATTCTTCATATATCTTAGGAAGTTATTGTTTATTGTTAAATATAATAAAATATTTATTAGATGGACGACGGGCAATGGGTAAAAAAAGTATATTGGATTGCAGGGGTATATAATTTAGATAAATGTCGGTATTTGGTATGCGTTTCTGATGTGGATGGAAGGTGAAAAATCGTAACTTCATGGCCGTGAAGTTAAATCAACGTCTCATTACATGCGGCTGTGAGCCTTGAACCTCGATGAAACGAAGGACGAATATAATACTAAAAATATCTGTAAGCGGTGTGTACTGTATACGGAGAATCCGCACCCTAACACACTGTTGCACTCTCCGAGGCGGGTTTTAATGGTAGTTTGGCATGCGAATATTTTATTTTGAAGGATAAGCATTCAGTTCCGTGTGCAATGCTCATTTTCATATATTTGTTTCCATTTATGTGTTAATGTTATTTATTTACTTACCGGAATATCCATGGATCTATAGGTGTTGTCCTTAGTTTTATTGATGTTGACTTGATTAACTGTGTTAATTACTTTAGGTGACGATAGCCAAATTATCCTCACAATTTAATCAACAATTTTTCAATTTGAATAAAATAAAATTTTGATAAAATTTCATTCTACTAGTTTTAAATGCTGGAAAAAAAAATTTTTCACCTACGATTGATATTCTGATCACTCCTAAATAGGGTGAGCCAAAAAAAAAAAACTGACTTTTTTTGTTTTCGAGTCTTATATGAAAATTTGCTGATTCAACATATTTTCAGAACCCTCTCCAAAAATCAGCTCGATAAAAAATTTTTCAGAGATCGCTCACAAATTTTGAAAATTTCAAAAATGATTGAAATTCATTCGGATTTTTTTTTCTAATTTTTTTCTTTCTCGTGGTTTTTATTCAATTTTTAGGTTTCTTTTTGTTATTCAAATCTTACCCAATTTTATTGTTTCAGACTGTCCAGTATATTTTCGGTTATGCAAGTAATATTTTAGTGGAATGATAATAAGTGAGGAATAAAAAAATAAAAAAATAAATTCACAGTATTAGTTACCTATTATAAGTTAATATTCAAAATTCTTGAGCGACGTTGAAAAATCTATATTTTGAGTTATGATTTTCAGCATGGCATTGAATTTATGGACAGAAAATATTTCTGCCACGAGAAAAAAAAATTTTTAAAAAAATCCGAATTTCAATCATTTTTGGAATTTTCAAAATTTGTGAGCAACCTCTTAAACATTTTTTATCGAGCTGATTTTTGGAGAGGGTTCTTAAACTATGTGAAACCAACAAATTTTCATATGAGACTCAAAAACAAAAAAGAGTCGGTTTTTGGGCCACCCTACTCCCCAACGATAATTAAAAAAAGTGATTTTTAAAATCTTTAAAAAATTTGAAATTTCAAAATTACAATTTTTTTTTCTCCCTTATTTTTTTTTCGATTACTTTATATACCAGACTAGAAATTTTGGTGAGGTTCGCCGAAAAATCAGTTTACCCTAGACTAGGCTTGCCTAACTAAGACAAGCCTAATTCTTATCTTATTAGATCGTTATGAGGCAAAACGAACATTCGCATGCCGAAAAAATTCCAGATTCTATTGTGATCAGGTGATTAAGAAACTCTGTGGCATTGCCGAAGTACGGCCTACCCCTTGTAAGAAAAAAAATATTGACATCGGGGCCGGTCTTGGCACATTACTGGGCTACCCAGGTTCAGCCTCCAAAGGTTGGTCCGACATCCGACCAACGCTTAAGTGACAAACCTTGGTTTGCCAGTCTTGGGACATTGTTCAGCCAATACTCAAGTGACAATCCTTGGTTTACCAGTCTAAATAACAAATGGTACCTAAAAACCTCTAGCTTCTATGTATGGCGTAACAACCTAGTGTATGACACTTGCCTAGCAGCCATGAAGGACCAGGTTCCAAAACCATGCAAATGCGAAAAAAAAAAAATTAGTTTCATCGATCTACCCGATTTCTCTATTGTACAAATTTATTTCAATATGTTACCATCACGCACATGTCTACTAATATATATGTCTATTTTTTTATTTATTTTTAATAAGCATCGGTGATTATTCAGCTACAGTCATGGCACAATAATGGCTCTCGATATTGGGCCAATACTTAGATGCAGTCTTGGCATAATACTGGCACTGGATATTGGGACAATACTAAGATGCAGTCTTGGCACAATATTGTCACTCAAGCTTGGCTTGGTGTTATCATTTTGATGCTCAGATGGACTTGGTCCAAGCTTGGATTTGAAGCTTTCCCCAGAGTTAATAAATCTTTCGCCAAGCCTCGACCAAGCTTGGGCCTATCGTTTTTTCCTATAAGGGACTATTGGAATTTTGGAGTGGTAGGTAGCAATGGTAACCTAAGGTTTGCCGAAGTTTGGTATGCCAAAGTCAGACGAAACTAGGAAAGTCTGTGGCAAGGTCGCACTCAGTCCTTATAATAGAATTCCTGATTGGTAGGTAGCAATGGTAACTATTCTATATCCCTGGTAGGAAGGGACCATTGGACAAGGCTCGGACCAGGCTTTGGCCAGTCGTCATGCCAGAGTTCCGAGACTGGGCGCAAGCCTTGGCTGAACCATTGGGTGAGCATTATTCCAAACCTTGGGAAACAAAATATCAAGCCTTGGCCAATGCTTGGGAAACAAAAAATCAAGCTTCGGCCAAACTTCGGGGAGCACAAAATCTAAGGATCACCCAATGCTCGATCTAAAATATTATTATTTGAATTAATAAATGTAATTAAAAAAAAGTTTGATCACACTTTTATCGACATTATATTAGAGTGTAATTAACTAATTACTGAATTACTGGGAAATCACAAATAAAATTATTTGGGGGCTACCGGGGTTCGAACTGAGATCCTTCTGATTACGAGGCCGGGACGCTATTCACTGTGCTAAATCCGATGTTCAGATGATCAGGATTTTCTTGCTTGTTAATTATTTAAATACAATTTAATTCAGAAGTATTAGATCGTAAAGATGAGGTGAAATTTAGTTTTATTCAATGAACTTACAATTGTCTGATGAGTAGTGACACGTATTTATTATTTTGTACTTTTATGATTTGATGTAAATGAATAAATTAAGAGTAAGATCAGTGTTGCCAACCTACGGAAAAAATTCCGTAGATTTAATAATGCTTGTTTTTCACTGGTTATCATTATATTATGCACTTGTTCCGTGCTACACTGTATTATTTTACATATATTGCTTGTCGTTCAGTGTATTGAATCATAAATCAACAACCAAACTCAAGGTATATGTCTACTTGCATAATTTTTGTAGTTTCGTTCTGAGTACGTTAACGGACTCGTCAATAAGGCTATGTTAACGCACTCTTGCCTTAGACTTCATCTTTTACTAGTACGCGTCAGCGTGAAAAAGTGTTGTGGGTTTCAGCCAGACACTATACTAGCAAAGGATGGCAGATACCGTCCAAAATACTTACAACAAAGTGTTAGGTGAGCTGTTGTACACCGTTAAGGTATTGAAATAACACAAATATATCAATTTTCACTGTTCAAAGAGTTCAAAAATGTTTTGTAACTCTTAGTTGGACCTTTCTATCGCCACCGTCCTTCTTACGGTATCGTATAGAATTACTTATATTTATTAGAAAAATTATAAAATTCATTTTTGGAAAATTGCATGATTTTATGTTATTTTTTATCAATTTTTCACACTTGACAGTGTTGAGTCAACAACAATCGGTAAGGCTAAGGCCAATGGTCCTCTCCAATGCTCAGATTAACATTGCGCCTAGGCCGATCCTTGTGCCAATGGTCAGCTGCCAAGACTTGGCTTAACGTAATCAAACCATTGGGCCAAGCCCTGGCCGAGGCTTAGGCCGAAATACTGATTTGTCTTCCCGAGTGGGCCGTACCCCACCATTTTGTGTCTTAAAACATGATGGCGCCCGCAAAAACTCGGAGATAAGAGATCACTAGGTGATGGATGAAGGCAAGTGTGTATAATGGCGTGTCTGAAATCTTAGTGATTATAAGTGGAGGGAACCCGCATGGGTATAGAAAGAAATTGCAAGCCATCACTAATCCTATGCAATCTGAAGACCAATACAGGGAATAGGTACCACGGGGGGCCTTTCCAAGCCCACTGTGACCAGAGTCTCTTTATTTCCTGAGATGGGAGCAGTGTTTGGCCCGAGAGAGGTAGAACTCGTGGCAGCTGTGGTTAGATACCACGCGCAATGAGGATTTTTGATTATACCTCCGGTTAATGTCCACCTTAGTCGATTATTTTCGACTAAGTGTGTCGCCTGGGTGGTATATGGGGACACCTCGCAACGCGTGTATGCCCAAAAGGGTAAGGAAATGGCCTCCGATTGGCGGAGGTGGACTTAGGTCCCGTTACATTAATTAAATTACGGCAAGTCTAATTTGAACCTTGTACGTTCCTTATGAGGAAAATCGAAACTCGATATGCCAACACTTTTCAAAGCTTGGTTATTATTAAGAGTTTTCGGTTGGGTGTAAGTTCAGTGTATCTTTGGAATTCCTGACTAAAACGCAATGAGGATGATCAAAGGCTTGCCAAAGTTAGGTATGTAAAATTTGGCTTTTATTAGGAAAGTCTTCGTCATTGCCTAAGTTAGGTATATCTTTAGAATTCCCGGCTGGTATCGAATAATCCCGGAAAAAAATCATCAGACTTCATCATGCATGATCATACGTTAATCTCATGCATGATCATGTCTGAATATTTTCCAGCCATGATCACGCATGCTTATAGCTGGCAAATATTCAGGCATGGTCATGCTTGAGCAAGCATAATCATGTTGGACCAAGAATGATCAGTACTGATCAAGCACAATCCCTCGAATTATTTAAAAGAAAGAATAAAAACAATAATTCAATTTTAAATTAACTTATTTTGTGAGTATTGATGTATAGTTAATGTTTACTGGCTGAAATGTGTTAATCAAATTTTACTCGTGACGTCTCGAACCCACGACTGTCGTGTTATGAAGCACGTCCACTGTCCACTAGGCTGACCTGTCTCGTTCAGTTTACGACGATTTTTATCATCTTTTGAAAACTCAGGGTTGTAAAAAATAAAATATTATTTGAATTTAATCTTGATTTGGTTATTAGGTATTTTTTTAATAATAAATGATAAGAATTCTAATTATAAATTACAAGCAAATTATAAATTAAATTAATCTTTATTATTAATTGAAAAAAAAATATATACAATTGTATTGACTACACCGGCACACAAAAAAAATTAAGTAGAATGTGCATTTGACCGGACCTACCTACGGGTAGGTATTTTGGTCCGCTGAATCCGAATTCGAGGTCAGTTTGACCCCTACACCCTCAAAATTTCGAGAAAACTTCGAAAAACCGTAGAAATGATGAAAATCGGCAGTTTTAATGATAAAAAAAATTTTTTGGAACTAAACTAAGCGTGATTTTCATGTATTTTGATTCGCTGAATATGAATCGAAACTTTATTAAGACCACGAGCCGTTTGAAATGTAAAAAAATCACACAAACCCTCCAAAATTTCGAAAAAAGTAATTTTTTTGGTTTTTTTACTCTCGTTTTTGACTTCTGAAGACTTAATTGCTTGTGTCTGTAACCAGGGCACCTCCACGTGGTGACAGTGGGCAACAGAACCATCTGGCAGAGTCCCTGGGTTAACGGCGTGTGTGCCGTCATGGCAGGTACAAGTGATAAGTACTTTACGATGCAGGGAGTCGGAGCCCCAGTATCGACGTCTGGTCAGGGTGAGAAAGCAGGCTCGGAGGCGTCGTCATCAAGCGACTGCAGCTCTTCAGAAGTGGGAAACTTGGCTACTGGAGAGTATACTATTACAAGAAGTTATTCTCATCTGTGTAATAAAAGTCCTGATTCATTTTGTTACATTTGTGGAGAATACAATTTGGAAAGGAATCGAAGATCGTTATCTGATAAGATCAAACAAATTTATGAAGAATGTTTTAGTCTCTAAATTACTAATTTGGATTCAGCATGGGTACCACATACGATTTGTAGTCGATGTAACATGATGTTAATCCGGTGGGAAAAAAACAAGAAACAGGACAACTTGAAATTCACAATACCAATGATATGGTCTTCACCAACTGGTTTACAGAATTGTTATTTCTGTATGACAGATACTTCCGGGTTCACCTGGAATACAAAAAAGAAAATTGTATACGCCAATGTTTCATCAGCTATTAAGCCACAAAAAATAGAAGTTGGCAAGGAAGTTAATACGGTTGAAGAAATGGATGTAGAAGAAGACGATACGCTAGTTGAAGAAAGTTCGGAAGAAGAACATTCAGAAGATGAAGAGTACTTACCTGGCGGAAAAACAAAAGACCCTGAAACGTTTAGCCGAGAAGAAGTTAATGATCTGTTTCGAGACTTGGCTTTACCGAAAGATGGAGCTGAATTACTTGCGTCAAGGTTGAAAGAAAAACATTTGTTGGCTAAAGGTGTATCAGTGACATTCTATCGAAATAGGGAAAAAAAATTTCGGAAATTTTTTATGAACGACGATCAAAATTCGGTGGTATACTGTTCAGATGTTAAAGCTTTAGTTGATGAATTGAAACCGAACACGTATAAGGACGATGAGTGGAGACTTTTTATCGATTCATCGAAACGAAGTCTTAAAGCTGTTTTGCTTCATATTGGGAATGAATTTGCGCGATTCCAATAGCTCATTCGACAAAACTAAAAGAAACTTATGAAAATTTACAGATTATATTGGGAAAAATAAAATATTCAGATCATAACTGGAAAATTTGTGGAGATCTCAAAATCGCAACACTTCTTTTAGGTCAGAAATCGGGATTCACCAAATATCCTTGCTATTTATGTTTGTTTGATAGCAGAGACCGCAAAAATCACTATGTCAAAAAAGATTGGCCATCAAGATCTGCATTGAATCCAGGTTCCCATAACGTTATACGACCACCCTTAATTCAGCCTTCCAAATATTTGCTGCCACCACTACATATCAAGTTGGGACTCATGAAACAGTACGTGAAAGCTCTGAATAAAGATGGTGATTGTTTTGCATACTTGACAGAAAAGTTCCCTGCAATAAGTGATGCGAAATTGAAAGAGGGAATTTTTGATGGACCCCAAATACGATCTTTATTTCAGGATGCAAATTTTGAAGAAACAATGAACGACACAGAAAAAGCAGCTTGGGTAAGCTTCAAAAATGTTTCACAAAACTTTTTGGGAAATAACAGAAGTGAGGATTACAGCACTTTAGTTGACGCATTGCTGGAAAACTACAAAAATTTGGGTTGTTTAATGAATCTCAAATTACACTTCTTAGATTCTCATCTTGACCACTTCCCTGACAATTGTGGAGACTATAGTGAAGAACAGGGAGAACGTTTTCACCAAGACATCAGTGAAATGGAGAGTAGATACCAAGGAAATTGGAGTGTTAACATGATGGCAGATTTTTGTCGGATGTTAAAAAGAGAAGTACCCGAAGAAAATCGTAAACGAAAGAGGAATCCACTACGAAGATCATTTGAGGATAAAAGAGAGCGATACAAACGAAGGAAAGTTTAGGATTCGTAAAAATCATTTCTTTCTATCTTTTTATGTCTTGTGTATTTCACTGATTTCTAGTTATTAGATATATCTACGTTATAAAGTATTTATTTTAGGCATTAAATCATGTTCAATCAATTTTTTTTCTGTTATGAATGGTAATTTTTTCGAATTTTTCCAGCTTTAGAGGGTGAATAGACTAAAAAAATTAAGATGCGAATTGAAGACATGAAAAGATATAAAATTTTATCTGAATTGGACCAGAAAAAGTTTTTTTATCATGAAAACTATATTTTTTCGGAATTTTGGAGGTTTTGTGTGATTTTTTTACATTTAAAATGGCTCTTGGTCTCAATAAAGTTTTGATTCATATTCAGCGGATTAAAATACATAAAAATCACTCTTAGTTTAGTTCCAAAAAATTTTTTTATCATTAAAACTGCCGATTTTCATCATTTTTACGGTTTTTCGAAGTTTTCTCGAAATTTTGGGGGTGTAGGGGTCAAACTGACCTCGAATTCGGATTCAGCGGACCAAAATACGTACCCGTAGGTAGGTCCGGTCAAATACACATTCTACTTAATTTTTTTTGTGTGCCGGTGCTATCATTATCAATTTCGCAGGAATTTATTAATTCAATTCTTTAATCAATGAAATAGAAAAAATTGTAATTAATTCTATTTTAATTATTTTTTGGACAGAAGATTAATTTTAATTCTTAATTGAACCAGAAATTATAAATTAAATTTATTTTAATCATCGATAAAAAAAAAAATAATAACTTTAACTACTCACGTCAAAATAAAAATGAATGTTTAATTATGGAAAATTTTCCATAAAAATGTTTGATTATTATTGGTTAAAAACTTTGCTTAAATTTTTCGATTGTATTTTTTTGCATAATCAGACATGGAATGTTTGAGTCATGCTTGGCCGTGCATGATTAATGCATGACCATGCCTGATCTTGCCTGAATCAAGCATGATCATAAATGCTGATTTTGTCCCGGGCTATCAAAAAAATCCATATGGGAATCCAGCCTAGAGTTCTATGTGAGTTTCCACAAGGCGTTTTCAGATGGTTTCCTATATAGTAATCCAGCATAGATACTGATATAAACTCCAACATGGACTACTATGGGAATCCACACCATGCCAAATCCATATGAAAACCGTATGAAATCTCATGATGATTTTCGCGTCAATTTCCCATGGGAATGTGCACCATGTTAAAATGGAAATCTAAGTGCCCACAGTTTCCTATGTGGATTTCCCATATAGGAATCCGGATACTCATAGTTTCCTACATGTATTCGTATATAAAACCATACTCTTTCATATTAATTCCTAAGGATTCTTATATAAATCCATACTTTTTTATATCATTCCTATGGGTTTCCATACAATTCCTCGTAGATTTTTTGGTTAGGGTAGTGATGTATGACGAATCATGACTTCACATGAGTTATACACAATCATATGTGCTCATGCCAAGTTACTCTCAATTGTGCATAACCATTCTTTTCGTATCATACATTCTCCCGATCTTATATGGTATGTATGAAGTTGCATAATTCGGGCAGTGTCATGCATGGTCATTCATGAGTGAGCTTGGTCATGCATGAAATTGCATGAATCTTGCGCGACTATTCTTTCCTCGTCATGCATAATCATGAATGATCACCGATGACTTTGTACGATTCATGCAAAGGCACGCATGATCATGCAAAGTCATGTCCAGCCATGCACGATATTGTATGAGTCATGCATGACTATTCTTGCCTCTTCATACATGATCTGCATGACTGGACATAGCTTTGCATGATCACGTGTGCCTCTGCATGAATCGTGCAAAGTTATGAATGATCATTCATGATTGGGCTTGGTCATGCATGATATTGCATGAATCATGCATGACTATTATTGCCCCTTAATACATGATTATGCATGATTGAACATGGCTTTGCATGGTCATGCATACCTTTGCATGAATCGCGCAAAGTCATGTCTGTATCATGCACGTTCATGCCTGAATCATGCACGATCATCCATGATTCATGTATGATCAAGCATTATCGTGCATGAAGATTTTTTCCCGGGATATTTAAATAGCATAAATAAAGGAGCCACAATCGGTACTTTAGAGCAGTAGTTACAGGGTCGGTCTTTCGTGCGTAGGGCCCCGGGTTGGAATCCCACAATAGCGGTCCTTGACAAGTTTCGCGTTTTTTTTTTTAATAAAAAATTTCTAATTCGATTGGCAATTAAAGTAGCATTAAATTAGCACATCTGATGATAAATGCCCTAAAAAAGTAATTTTCGTAATTTTAGTAATTCACGTAACTGAAATGAAAGAAAAATTTCGAGCATTGAATTGCAAATACAACAAATCAGCTATTAAATTTAACGCACAAAAAAATAAACATCCCTTGTCGTTTTTTAGTTTATTTCTGGTGTACAGCGTAAAATTGCAGCGCAAAAGAGCAACCAGACAAGCAAAACCAAGTCATCAAAGGAACCAAAAAACTAAAATATATTAAAAAAAAAAAAAATCAAAAAAGTATATGTAACTCAGGTCCCACTGTTTGGAAATGGTTGGACAGATATGTCGATCCGTTCGTTTAAATCGACGAGTTTTGCAAGCGAAAGAGAGAGCTAAACGGAAAAGAGGTTAAGAGTGAGAAGGAGATTTAAACTTTTCTGCAGGGTCAGAAGACGATGAAATCACATATACAAACAAATAGTTTAAAAATATATATGCCAGACTTTTTATCCACCAGTTCTTCAGTTTATCTATATACGTAGGGTATATGTGCATGTAAATGTTCGATCGTAGAGCGAGATATCGAATGTTGTTGGTTCGAAAAACGAACGATAGGACTTTTTTCCAGCAAGAGGATACATCCTTAATCGTACCACTTGCGTATGTTTATCCTCAATGCTTAATTACTGTGCACTTATACATGGACTGGAATAAACAGTAACTATATACAGAGTATGTAATTAGTAAACGCATGCTGAGTACAAAAAAATGTTTAGCGTGACGACGAGTAGATGCGGTTCGTTAGATCTACACGTGATCGACAGCTTAAAATATTGTTTTGTTAATACAAGTTGTTTTTGAGAATATGCTAAGCTGTTGAAGCACAACAACAATTTATTTATTGTTTTACCCATTAAATTACAAGATTATCAGTATAATTATTTACCTGATTGGTTTTTATCATTTGTGGAACGTGGAGATTTATATGTGTTAATGTATGTTACTGAGGTATTTATAGTATGCATTTTTGTTATCTACATTTTTAGGAGTATGTACTTTTTCAGCTCAACTTTATTTATTTTTTGTGATAATTTATTTAGATAAGTGTTTAATTTTTTATATGCTTTGATTAATATTCGCAGAGACAGTGTGCATGTATCTGGTGTGCAAGTATAGAAATATCTGATACCGATATTTATTTTTTCATTATTTAAATATTTATAAAACTTTTTAGAGACTTATACTTACTAGATAAAGATTAATTATAAAATTTTTTGGTTGGCATTAAATACATCTTAATTATTTGCCTTTGTGGTGTGGATTAATTATTTGTTAAATATCTCTTCATTTTCAGCTTATTTATATTTTAATTGGTGTGAGCATAGTTATAATAATGTCTTGGTGCTAAAAACTATTTAAATACTCTTAAATTAAATGTAATAATTTTTCTGCCTGTTGGTGTGCATCCAACTTTACTATTGCATGTTCTTATTTCATTTTTATTTCTGTTCATGTTACCTCAGATTTATATCGTGTGATTCTATATCCAACGTTGTCCATTTGTGGATTAAAACTATTCAACTACTCTCATTTATCTATTGGTGTGCATCTTAATTTTATAGGAGCTCATTTTCATTACTAATACATCTCAATATTTCTTGAAACTTTTTCGGTGTACTGATATTGTTAATAATATTTTGGTGTACATTAAAATTTTTTAACTGTCTCTATTCAATTTTAATGCCAGTTGGAATTTTTTTTTTAAAGGATTTATTTTTAACAATGTCTTGAAGCTCTTTTTTAATGCATTCGTAATTTTTTTTATTCATTTATTTTTTGGTGTGCAAATTGTATACATTAAAATGTTGCATGCAAAAATGTTAATGCAGCAATTTTATTTGGATTCATTTATTTAAGATGTACGTGCAGCAGCAGGTCTTTTGGAGAGCGAATATTTGTTTCTTTTTGGTGTGCATATTGTTAACGCATATGTATAGATGTAAATAAATGTGTTAGCATATGAAATAGCAAGATCGTCAGTAAAGATATAGCGACTTTTGTCTCAATACCCCACGTATTCTTAATCAGACCACTTGCATACGTTATCCAGAACGCTTAATTACTATAAATACCGGTCGAACCTGCTATTATATACACTCGTTCTAACGCCCTCTACATACGGAAACTTAATATAATCCCGATTCACCGGAAGAAGAGGAAAACTAACGTAATGTAAGCGTTTATTCTCGATAACCCATACGTTTATATCGCACCTATCGTGACAGTTATATTTATGTAAACAAATTATCTAGCACGCAATAAAAATTTTCTTTTATTTCCATAAACTAAAAAACCGGAATCGATGTTAAAAATCGTATAAAACAATCAGACTTAAAATATTTAAGAGATTGTCATAAATACTACACACACGTCTTGTTTCTATTCAACATATCCCTTTCGAAAAGAATTGAGTGCGGTATCAAGGACTTTTCACGGTTGAGGTTCACTCAGATTATACCTACAGTTTTTAAATGTCGATTCATAATGTAATTAATGTGTGTATAAGCATTATTTTAGATAAATTTTAACTCAACCGTGAGATATATTTATACGATCAATCGATTAGAGGTTGAATTTATCGTTATTCGTGTGATTTAATTAAAGAGAAAAAAAAGAATTAAGGTGAAAAAGAGGCAAAATGAACAAATTTAAATAATATATTCGTGAAGATTCTTACGAATTTTTTTTCTTCAATTATTTATTATTTTTTCCTTGTTTTTACATAAAAATATAATTTAATAATATATTGCAACTTTACAATCGAAGGCATTTCAATTTGAAAAAAATTTTATTCTTCTTTTATAAAACAAACATAAATTTTTTGTAATATTTATATATAAATTGATAAGTCGGGCACTGGCATTTAAAAAAAGTTATTTACAATTCGTCTAGATCCTCATTTCCTCTTCGTCTAGTCAGTATAATAAAAAAAAAAACAAATTATTCTCATTTCAACTTATATCCATACACTCTTCGTAACTTCTTTCATTATATATATATATATATATTTATATATCATCTTGGCCACTTGTACGATAGTATACAATATAAACAGTATGTTTGTTGGCAACCCTGACCAGACGAGTGCAACGCCACGGCGGACCTTGAACGGTAATGTATCCTACAGTCTTGTAACAAAAAACTTTTCTTAAAATTTCGCAATCTACTTTCTAATTGAAAAATAATAATAAATTAGTAAGTTGATAAGAGCTGAAACTTTCTCTCATCAAAAATACCCTTGACTGCTAATTTTCACATCAGCATATTTTCAATAACGATTAACATACTCTTGGAGAAGAGTAAGCTCTCAATAAGTAGGTAAAGGTTAAGTAAAGTTATCTTTTTAGATATAAAGCTAAGATTTACTTTTCTCATAATATCATAATCAATAACGATAATTGATATGTTTCTTTGACACTTGTTCAAGGCCACTCAACAAATAATAATTATTATTTGAATGATTGCGCTCATGACGTCTTTGGTACACTATTTAAAGCCGCTAAATATATACTTAATGTATTACACAGCACATAGCGTACAAGTTGGTTATAGGTATAATCGTAAAAATTATAATTTAAATAATTATATTTAAAACGTGTATACTGACGTAAAGAGGAAGCTTTTTAACTCGCCCGCATTATTTTCAAGGCTTTTAATATCGAATGTAATACTTAAACTTTGTTTAGTTTTGTTAACTTTATTGATTTATATACTATTTCTTTTTTTTTTTTTGTACTTTTACTTTCTACAATTATTGAAATATAGCAACACAAAAATTTATTTAAAAAACTTTTCTTCTGTTGATTTTGAACACGAAAATACATTTCACTTAAAAAATTCAATATTTCAATTGAAATCATTATTCTATTTATAATCACATCAACAATTTGTTTAATCGAATATTTATTTCGTATTTATCAACTGAAAAATAATTATAAAAATTGTTATTTGAGTTCAATTAAAAATTTAACCCTCTATCGTTTTTAAATTGAATCGACTATTTTTTTCCACTGGATATGTTTATAAAACATAAACAAAGTTGTAATAAAGTCGTTAAATGTGAATTTATACTTACTATCCAAGTGTTTGAATTTGTTAAATTATTTGAAAAATTTTTTTTTTTAAAGGACAACACTATTCGACTTGAAATTACTTTAGGATCGCTCACTATATGTATCTGGACCTCTTTGAGTCCCAATAAGGCATTCTTAATAGGGAAATCCTTATGAGGACCCAAACAGGACCCAATCGGGAAGTGCCAAAAAAAAATAAAATAATTCATGGTCAGTATTTCCCACCTGGGTTCTGTGTGGGACCTAAGCGGGAAATTCCAACGTGGAAATAAAAAAAATTATTGTCATTTTTCCCAATTTGGTTCTGTCTGGAGCAAGATCACGTCAAGTGGACCCCCATTTTCCACGTGGTCATCAAAATTAAGTCTATGTATTTTTTTCTTAAGTAGTCACTGTGAAAAATGAATCTCCTAAACGATTTTTTAAAATTTTCATTATAGCATCAATTTTTTTACAATGGAAATTTTGAGTACTTTTGATTAAAAAATAGATTTCAAAACGACCGATAAAGATAAATTAATGAAATTTTCAGGATTTATTGTCAACTATCTATATTTTATTGAAATATTAATAGCTTCAAGTTATTTGTTTATTATCCTATTGTTAATTAATTTTTATGTAAACAAATGAAAATTTCATTGGATTCTCCATAAAAACATTAAGTTTTTTTTTTATCAATTTAAACAATATGAATTTATTTATCACCACCCGTCGGGCACTCTTAATACAGCGCGTGGACGAGCTTCTCAGACTTTATTGCAGCTTCGGTCAGTCATAATTATTAATAATAATTAAAAGCATTATTATTAACTGAATTTCATATTTCTAAACAATATCATGAATAATACAATAAAATAATTTTTTATTATTGAACTGAAACAGGGAACACTTATTAATTATAAAGTTTAATTATTAATTACTCTCTTATTACTTATATTATATTAATTACTCACTAATTACAAGTGCAAATCGAACCACTAATTCCAAAAAGTGGTTCGATTGGCACTTAGAATTAGTGAATATTCACTTATTTCACTTATTCATGTTTAGAGAGTAGTTTTCCCTGATTATTAACTAATAAATAATTAATTTATTAATTGTTAGTTAATAATAATTTATAAATCATCAATAATTTTGAAAAATCGTTTGGGGATTAATTTTCCATAGTGACTACTTAAGAAAAAAAATATCATAGACTTAATTTTCATGATCAAGCGGAAAATGGGGGGGTCCACTTGACGTGATCTTGCTCAATGTTTGCTTAAAATATGCAAGTTCTTTTGAAATTTTTAATTATTGAGTTCACAGTTTCCAAAATCAAGGACATAGGATTTAATAATAAGTTTTCCATTTGATATTTCCTATATAATTTTATTAGAAGAAATTTTTATTTGAATAAAATCTCAACAAAAATTAAAAGGAAAAAATGTGTCCGAACAATTAGATTTCGGCTTAAGATAATTTTTAAACAATTATATGATGGTTTAAATATTTAAAACTACATTTCTTTCATTAAAAGTCTTATTATAGACAGTAATAAAGAAAATGTAAAATCTATAAAGAAATTATATTTATTCATAACGATTGAAATAATGATATTATGTATAAATGAACTAATTATATCTAAGACAATTAAATTATTTCTCGGCAATTTGCTACAGATGTATTTCAAGTACATGAAACAATGTATGTATATTAATCACGTTTTTAAGAACTATCGATAAATAAAAAAAGAAACACGTGTGTTAATATTTGCGCGTGGTAAGTCTAATGAAATTCGTAAGCGAAACTGCGTAGTAATGACATGAAACTACTGCGCGTTATTCAACAACTACACGTGTAGCAGTCACTATAATTTGCAGCGTATAATTTTGAATATTTAATTTATTCTACTGCTTTCATGACAAATACAACATTCATGACAATAAATATTTAATATTAAATATTTAAAAATGTAGATATTTTATTTATTTATAAATGTTTTGTACGTAAATGTATATGTTGAAGGATATTGAACTTTGCAAATCAACACAAAGTGAGATATTTGTACAAGTGTAATTGCATTGGCAATATGCATCAGTTTGTATACAATATATTATTGGTCGTATCTCATTCATTTAATATATATATATATATATATATATATATATATATATATATATATATATATATATATATATGTATGTACTTTGTATATTTCTAAAAAGTCTTACGTCTACGTTTACGTTTATTGTGTGTGTGAGGTCTTATTATAGTACCTCAAGTTTGTTGTATGCAGGTTGCCGAGTATTTCTATAGGAGTGTGTATGCCTCTAGTAAAGTGCTCCGACCGATACGCGATCAAGGAGTTAATAACCTCTAGCAAGTTCATCCACTGGGTCCAGGTGAATCAAGAGTTTAGAATATTAATTTTATGTATTATTGTAAATGTTGTTTTCTTAATTATTTTCGAAATAGATAATTTTATGTTCAAATATTATTTATTTATTTTATTGGCATGACAATGAAATTATAAAATATATATATGTATATATATATGGGAGGGGGCAAAAGGGGGAAGGGTAGGCAAAACGGGGTACCCCCACCATTTCATGAAAAAAAAAAATTTTTTTTCTCGTCTAATTACTATAGATCCGATATATTTGCGCATTTTTACCCCTACGCATGACACCTGGGGCAAAATTGACCAGCCGAAAATTCTGACAAAATGATTCAAATTTTTACGTCAAATTAAAAAAAAATTAATATATTGATCCATTTTTCGTTTGATTTTCTACATCTGGGGCGAGTTTGGCTACTAAAAATATTCAAAAATAATATTGTATTTTTAATTGATAAAATATTTTGGATAATGCAAAATAATCCGTAATCTAAAAAATCAAAAAACACGTTTTTTGGGTTCAAAATAATGACAAATAAAAAATATAGAATTGTTGTTTTTTATTAAATAACAATTAGTAATTAAGTTAATCGAGGGGGAACGACTTATTACACCTCAAAAAATTTTTTTTGAGTATTTTAAAACCAAAAATAGCTGTCGAGAGAAAGAAATACATTCTTAATGATGAAAACAATTTGAAAATAAAAAAAAAATTAATCATTTTTTGGAGGGGGCCTCTCTGCCTCACAAAAAAAAATTTTTCTGCTTTCGTATCCACCAATGATTTGAAATGTAATTATTACTACGAATCGACCGAAATACAGACAGAAAGCTACAAAGGAAAACTATACAACAGTAACTGGCACGTGACCCAATTGGGACGATAGCCAATAAGGAATAAAAAAAAAAAAAATAAATAAATGTAATTTTTCTTGAGGTATATTACATTAAATAAATTTTATTTAATGAAATTTGATCAACTTTCAGAAATTTTTTTTTTTTCACCTTTTTATTGGGTACCCCATTTTCCCTGCCAAAAGTAGAAAATTTATTTCTTAACGGCAGCTAAAAATTTCGTCTATTTACCTTGAATATAATTATAAACAAAAAGATTTAGCGTATTTTGGTCCTCAAAAACTTAGTATTTTCTGCGGTACCCCCTTTTGCCTCCCTCCCCTATATAGGGCGTTAAATGTCAACGAAAAGTGAAGTTTAGAAAATATCAATTTTTTGAACTTGAATGTCAAAAAAATGTGAACTTCATTTTTCTTTGATATTTAAAGTCCTGTAACTTTTTTCTCATTCATTTGACGTATATATGTAATCAGATACTTTTTGTAGGAAATTGAATTTCCTACAAGAAAGTACTTGTCAAAATTTGGAAAAAAAATTTTTTGATAGAATAAAAATAAAAAATAATTTTAAAAAATTTAACACTGAGGAAACTAAATTTTTGTTGATCTTTGAAGCCCCGTTTCTTTTTCCCAGTTTGTTTGACGTACATAATGCAACAGTACTTTTTCATAGAGAATTTAATTTCCTATGAAATTACGCTAGGCGAAATTAAAAAAAAAAAATCATTTCATAGTCTTACTAACGAAAAACGAAAATGAAAAATTTTGTTACACAAGATGATAAAAATAAATACTTTGAGATCACCAAAAACACAAACACTTATAGAAAAAATTACAAATCAGATGGTAGTATTTATGAAGACTCAACAATAAAGTTTAATATTGCTGATTTTTTTACAACAAATACAGAAGCACCTGAGGGAAAAGGGTTGCCTAAATATAAGTTGTAAAAAAGAAGAAAACACATATGGAGTACGTTTATTGGGATGATCCAAACGAACTGGTTGATCGTCTACGCTTACTCATGGCATCTCAAGCAGCCGGTAATGTTGATATCTGTGGACTCGATGAAACCTGGCAGGCAGATTTAGTTGAAATGATCCCATACGCTACATCAAATAAAGGAAATAAATACTTGCTGACGGTGTTAGATATATTTTCCAAGTAAGCTATGGCTGTACTAATTAAAAGTAAAAGTGCTAGTGATGTTACGAATGCAGTGAAATCTATTTTCCAACAAGGACGTGTTCCGAAAAATCTTCGTGTCGATCAAGGCAAAGAGTTTTACAATAAAGAGTTCAAAGATCTCATAAAGCAGTAAAAAATTAATATGTACTCTAAGTTCAGCAACCTGAATGCATCCATAGGTGAGCGTTTTAACCTAACACTTAAAACTAATATGTGGAGTCAATTCTCTAGTCCGGTAATTATAAATGGATCAACATGCTAGAAAAATTGTTAAATACATATAATAATACTAAACATCGGACAATTCAAATGAAACCTGTTGATGTAACTGCTGCTTATGAAAAAGAACTGTTTAAAGATATATACGAACCTCTTCAAATGCAGCAGCGAGTACGAAAATCTAAGTTCATGGTTGGAGATAAAGTTCAAATTAGCAAACATAAGCATGTATTTGAGAAAGGTTACACCGCTAACTGGACAACAGAGATTTTCACTATAAAATCTGTATAAAATACGGTACCTACGACCTACAGACTTGTCGATTATCAGGACCAGCCAATAGAAGGTGGATTCTACGATGAAGAACTCAGCAAAGTTAAATATCCGGATGTTTACCTGGTAGAAAAAGTTATAAAAATATGTGGAAATAAATTATATGTAAAGTGGCTCGGCTTTGATCGCTCTCACAATAGCTGGATAAATAAATCTGATCTGTAAAAATGTATTATATTTTTGAAATAAAACAAAGCAATTTTTTAATCATGTACATATGTTTTATTCATTACTAGCCTAAAATTTATAACTATTTTTTACATTTTTTGTCTTTTGTTTGGTCTTATTATAGTCATAATTTCATCTCTTGACACTTGGTCACCCCATGGTACAGTATCAGTGCTGTTTCAGAAGCTGACGTTTGTCATCTTCCCAACTTAAAGCTATCTTATTCTGAACTATTGTACTAACACTATGTTTGTTACTTTTAATTACATGTCGTTCCTTACTTAAATTTACATGATGTTCTAAATATCATTTGAAATCTTCAAAAGTGATAGTCCGCAAAGTCGGACGTTTAACACCTTTGTCTCGCTTTTTTACCTGATCTTCATTATAAATTTTAAAAGCATACAACTTCGCTCTAAGTCCAGTAAATTCTGTCATAATTATACCATTATTCTCATCCTTCATCAAACCTATAACTTTTTTATTTGCAAGTGGTATGTTGTAAAAATTGTCAGGTGGATAATCAGAGGTGTCAAAAAAGGTTTGATAATCTCATAGATATCTGGTACAATGAAATGGTAAATAAGACTATCAGTGTCAGTGTACATTAGTTTTAATTCATCGTTTGCAAAATTTTGTTTCACATAATAATAATGAAAGCCATATATGTAAGTTTTTGATAGATCTAATATACAAAAACCAACATAGATCGGTTTGTCAAAGCGTACTTTTGCCGCCTTCAATTCAATAATTATCATATTCTCGTCAAAAATAGTAAGACTATAGAAGTTAGGCTTAAAAATATAGTCAGCAGCGCCATATCAACCGGCCCATCTTGTTACTATATGAATCTCTTTGAATTTTCTGACATTTTATATAGTTTTACCAAAAACAGCATTATTCATAAGTTTGTGAAAATCCTTCTCAAGCTCATTTTTAGCAACTTTTCTGCAATCTGTATTTTTATCGATATATGATTTGAGCCAGAGTGACTGTTCAAATTTTAAAACTCTTGAAACGTGAATCTTTGTTAATTTTAATCCTAAATCTAAACATTGTCGTAAATTCTCATAACGTATAACATAATTTTTTTGTCATATAAAGTTGTCGATAATTTAATATACTTGCTACCCTGCGGTGAAAAGTGTTCAGGACATAGTAGTAAATCTGTTAGAAATAAATACTCAGGTATTGTTTAATTATTGTTTATTGATACAAAAGAAAAAAATAAGTATATTAATTAATATCGAATTAACTACACACTGAATTTAACTAAACAAACAATATTAAACGAGGTTAAATTGACAGAAATATAATGTTAAATTATTTGCAATATAATGACTCTAAATCCGAACAATCGACTCTTGATGGTGAAGAATTTCAGCTCGACTAACTATAACAGAAAAATTTTTAGTTACAACCAGCACTCTCAGTACTCAGTATACTCCCACTACTTCATTAAGGGTCAAGGGGTAGTAGAGGGAAACATTACCAGGTATACTGAATATAGGATTTTACAGTGAACTATATACAATACAAACATGTATACATGTATAGGTATACTAAATACAGTGACGTTGTACTGTACAACTTTTCTCTAAAATAAATCTAAATATTAATTTTAACAAAATCTATATGTAGATCATGCAGTTCCTGAGGATAATGTAGATCAACTTCTAATACATAGCGAACATTATCGATGTCGTTTGAAAATTGATCTACGTTATCGACGTCAAAAGATAGATCTTCAGGCGGGTAAACCCATTCAAATGAACCTTTTGGTAGCGGCATACTCATAGCAGCACCATACAAATTATTTACATCATAATACATTACATAGGATTCATTTTTATTAGGATTAAAGCTGGATTCCATCTAACGATTATTTGCCGCCGCATACTTATTTGTACACTGAGATACACCACCCCTGATACCTTTTTTAATAAAAAGTATCATTTCAGGATCAGTAAATAACTCGAGTTCAACATTTGTATGTTTTAACATCGAATCGGAATCGAGTCCCGGTGCCGTGTAGTAATGTAAAGGATATAAACTATAGGTAGTTATACAACTATGTCGGAAATTTTAAAATATGTCAGCTAAAAGAAGGACATCTGTTTTTAAATATAAATCTGAATTTTCCCCTAATGTTTTGATATCAAATTTATTACAACTGTTTGTCATTAAGTTTGCCAATACTAGTTACGTACTTGTATGGGAATACACCCTTTCGAGTAACTAACTCAAATTTTTTTGGATCACTGTAATGTTTTTGAGCAATATGTTTATCACAATCATTCAGATTAGATGCTAATTTGTCAAGACTAGATGCCATAAACCTGAATGAATCTATAAAACGTAAGCAAATTGATGTATTTTCAAAATATTTCGTAAAAGATATATAACGTTCTTTGTTAATTAATAATAATGTAATTTTACCCTCGAAAACTGTTGATAAAGATTTTATTATAAAATGGGAATCGTAATCAGATAAATTATGAAATACTATTGGTATAGTGTGAAATTTTTTATAATTAATATTTAAAGATGAGTGAGCTGGACCGCGATAATAACCAGTAAAATGACAGTGATCGTAGCATTTATCTGTAGCAGAAGTTATAGATCTTTCACAAATATGGCAAACAGTTGCTTGCTCATGACTCTCTTTTTGATGTCTCAAAAGAGGTTTTATAGCAACAGGATTTATCAAATATGATGCGACTTCTAATGCTAAACATTCTAATTTCACAAACTCGATGCAGGTTTGTGATTGATTGAGTTCAAGTTTAGATAAATCGTTATTATGACTGCAAAACCGATTAAATGCTATACTATATAGAATATGCTTATCAAAATTATCATTTTCTTGGTGCTCAAGTGTACATTATAGGTCTGCGTAGACAACGAACGTTACAGTATCTTTATACTGATAATTTTTAAACTTTAAAATTTTATTTTCTTTAGTCAGAAATATCATGTGAACTTTATTTAATACGAAACAGTCTTTTTTATGGTCTTCAAACAATTTTCTTGTATGAAATAATTTAAGCATCTATCACAAAAAAATAATTTGCTTTTAGAAGATGATATCTGGCTATTTACTAATCGTGAGAATCTTTAATTAGAGCAAAATGATATATAGGCTCATAATCTTCATACTCATTACTCGTCATATTCAAATTAATATTAGCTTGTACCATTAGAAGATGGACTGTTTTTCTATAACGTTTACAATATTTACTTGAATACAGTGATATTACAATACTTTTTCAGAATTTTTTTTTGTAAAATGAGACTTGATACCATATACATTAATCGTTAAGTCATATAGTCTTTCAAACTGTGGGATTTGTTACTTATTGGTACGGTGCGTTGTTTGAAATGAGAATTTGGATGTAGGAATAATTCGAAGTCCTTAGTTGTCGACTGGCGCATGCGCAGTAGTGTGTCTCAGTTGAGCCTACACTACCAACACAGGATTTGAACAATTCGTGATCCCAAGTCCTCACTGCAGCTCATTTGAACTCATCGAATTTGATTTCTTAAAATAACTCGAGTTCTCGAAGATAGAAGAGTCATAGTGGGAAGGAGCTGAGTTCAATTCCATATGAAATTATTGGTACGGTGTGTTGATTGAAATGAGGATTTGGATGTAGGAATAATTTAAAGTCCTCAGTTGCCGACTGGCGCATGCGCATTATAATACTTTTTCAGAATTTTTTTTTGTAAAATGAGATTAAATACCATATACATTAATCGTTAAGTCATTTAGTCTTTCAAACTGTGGGATTTGTTTAAGTGTCGTAGGGAATTTGAAACCTGTAGATTCTAGCACCGCACTATCATGAGGATACGCTGATGTTCTCGCAGGATGTCCAGTGTTAGGAAGATGAGTTGCAGCAACGACGCACCATAGAAAACAGTACTCGTAAAAGTTTTCTATGTTGAGCACAACTCGTTTCATCTGGATGTCTCGAGGAATCCTTACAGATGTAGAACTCCCTCCTTGCAGATGCCTGTATTTTGCCATGGTTAAGACCAGGTTGGTAATCTCCGTCAAACTCAACCCTGAATCCTTCTGATTGAATTTTTCCACTTTGTTTAACATTTTATCGTATACAAAGTCTGTATATTACTCAGTTAAAGATGTTGTAGGTAAAATTCTTCGACTCTTGGTGTTGAATGAATTGACTTCTTCTTCGACAGATGTATTTTTTTGAAATTTGCAATATAGTTTAACATTCAGTTCAACACCAGCACCGTTTTCCAGCATTTCTTGGATTTTATCCAAGACAATGTCTCCAGACACACTTAAAAAATCTCTCAAATCAGTGTGAGAGCGGTTAATTATCGATCCTGTTTTAAAGTTGTTGGAGAAAGAGTCTCGAGATCTTGTCATTTGATAGATCGATTATTCACATTTAAATCTCCACCTGCTACCTGTCCACTAAGTTGCAGAAACTGATTACTGTACCAAAAAAGAACTGCTATATTTGCTTGCACACTTCGTCGGACTTGAACGGTGGTATTAGGATGTGCCAAGATTGTATTGAAGTAGTCTAATGTGTCATTACGAACACTGTAACACCTCTGGCATTGCTCTACATCCACCACCTCAAAATGCAAGTCATTATATGATTGTGCTACCGTATTTACTAAATCATGGAGAGCTTCGATTAAACCTCTTTGGGGCATTTTTAACTTCCAACTAAGAAAATCGATAATTTTCAAAAATTTCGGGAAGTTATTGTTTTCACCCCGACTTGCGAAAATCGAAATTTCATCAGATGTCGACTTTGGTGGCCCAAAAAAAATGACTATTCTTTTTTTTCGATCTCCCATAAAAATTTGTTGGCTTACGATGTTTTAAGAAGTCTCTCCAAAAATCAGCTCGATAGAAAATTTTCAAGAGGTCGCTCATGAATTTTTGAAATATCGAAAATGATTGGAATTCGGATTTTTATTTCAAAACTTTTTTTTTCTCGTGGCAGCAATGGTTTATATTTGTAAAATCATGACTCTGCTGAAAATTTCAGCCAAAAATTTGAATATTTAAACGGCACTCAAGAATTTTGAATATTGACTGATAATATGTAACTAATAGTTTGAATTAGTTTTTGTATTTTTTTATAACTCAATTAGTGTCATATCAGTAAAATATAACTTTTGCAAAACCAAAAATATACAGGCCAGTCTTAAACAATAAAATTTGATAAGTTTTGAATAAGCGAAAAAACCTAAAAATTGAATTAAAAAAATAAGAAAGTATGTAAATAACTTATTATTTCTATTTCTCGGTTTATATTTTCATTCATTGTCATGCAAATTGATGGTAAAAAAATCAAGAAGCTTTATTATTAATATTCAAGGGTCGCTTGAAAACTTTCAAAAGACAGCACTCGGAAGCATTCGAAATTCTTGAGCGCCGTTTAAATATTGAAATGTTGAGCTGAAATTTTCAGCATAGTCATGATTTTACAAATATAGACTATTGCTGCCACAAGAAAAAAAAAAGTTTTGAAATAAAAATCCGAATTTCAATCATTTTTGATATTTTCAAAATTCGTGAGCGACCTTTTGAAAATTTTTTATCGAGCTGATTTTTGGAGAGACTTCTTAAAACATCTTAAGCCAACAAATTTTCATGGGAAATCGAGAAAAAAATAGTCGCTTGTTTTGTTCCACCCTAATGTCGACGTTTCAAAGTCTTAGGAAGCTATTCTGACTGTTTATAGAATGATGTCCGAGTGTGTGTGTGTGTGTGTGTGTGTGTGTGTGTGTGTGTGTGACCGATCTATAACTTTTTAACGAATGAACCGATTTAGATGGTTAAGGTGGCAATCGACAGAGCTTGTTGGCCATCAACTTTTCTGAAAATTTCAGATCATTTGATCAAGTAGACTCGAAAATATTGGCGAATTATGAAAAGAATTTTTTTTTTTAGTTTTTTTGCGATTTCTCAGAAACGATTTGAACGATCGATTTCAGAATCTAACCAGCTCTAGAATTTGATAAAACGCGTCGATTGCTGTGTTAGTCATCTCAATCGGTTAATTCATTCGAAAGATATCGCGGGAGAAAGAAATGGTAAAAAATAGCCCTGTTTAAAAATAGTGATTGAAAAGAATTAAAAATGATGAAATTTGAATTCTTTCCAATAATTCCGATTCTTTTGTTTGTATATATAGATATACAGTTTGCAGGAAGTGACCGCTTCTCAATTCTTTTCAATCAGTATTTTTTAATCAAGGAGTTATTTGCGACTATCTTTGGGACAACTCAATCAAACAATTTCAACATCTGAACAGCTCTAGAACTCAATAAAATGCGTCAATTGCCGTCTCAACTTTCAAAATGGGTTAATTCGTTAACGAGATATCGTGACAGAAAAAAATGCTAAAAAACAAGTTTTTACCAATATCTTCGACATGACTAAACCGATCGGTTTCAAATTTTAATCAGCTCTAGAATTCAATGAAACCCGCCAATTGCTACCTCAGACGTCAAAATCGATTCATTAGTTCAAAAGATATCGGCGTTGAAAAGTGATAAAAATCACATTTCATCATCATATAATGTCATTGAACTTGTTCTTTAGTTTAAATCGTATTATTAACAAAAAAATTTAAAAATTACGGTTTTTAATATTTGTCTCGTATATATACATATTATCGCTTTGACATAAGTCAAAACTTATTTAAATCTTGATTTTGATCACTGACGTTGATTTCTGCCTCAATACACTAATTTCATTGAACATAATCGGGGATCAAATTTTAGAAACCGCTTCTTTATTAATGATTTTCGATTCTTAAATTTACAAATTTTAGCATAAAACGTAACTTGTTAGAGCTTGAAAAGATCATAAAAAAACAATTGCATATAGTAGCATTCGAGCTCGAAAATATATTCGCACCAATATTTTCGAGCTCAAGGAGCTCGAAAAAAGCGGGAAGCTTTGGGGCTGGCCGGCAGGGCCAACCGACGCCCAGATTTTGTTTTAATTGTTTGATAAACACTGTGTATTAAAATTTCAGATCACTATCACTTGTGGATCAGAAATAATTCTTTTATATAAAACTTAAGATGTGCTTGCATAAAGATTTACACTTCTACTGTAAATAAGGTACATCCTTACAAGCTAATTAAGCTTTCAACTCTAGGTATAAGTATAATGTTATTAAAGTTTCTAAGTATTCAAAACGAGGAACACACAGATCTCATTAAACAGCGTTATGGATATGTTATAAAAATGTTTTACTTGTGTGGTACAGATTAAAAAGGAATGTACATATCAATAACATCAACGACCCTTGAAGATTTAACTCAGAGAGTAAAAATGCATAATAAATTTATGAATTATGAGACTGTGAGTATCAAATATCAATTCTAGTAAAGATCTCATTACGTGGTGTAATAAAAACTGTTTACTTCCTGTGATAGAGTGATCGATGACGGATATGATAAATCACATAGAACGGTGTCATAATAGTATATTACGTACCTAGGGAGGAAAGTATGACATTGCAACCCGCGTGATATTGTCACCCGAGCCGAAGGCGAGGGTGACAAGAACGCGAATTGCGATGTCATACTTTCCTCCCGTGGTGCGTATACAATTTTTTATCAGACCAGGTTCGAAAGTTCGATTAAAATTTTAATGATAAAATTTAATCTTATATCTTTAAGTTTGTAATGATAAAAAATTTAGCACGCATGCTTTAGTTGTAATGCTCATGCGTCAAGTTTTTTCAAAGATACCGTGTAACTAAGTGTTGTAATAATAATTAAATAAATACATGCCAGGACTGGTTGGTGATTGGGATATTTAAAAAATACGCATATTAAAAAATATAACAATATTTTTATTTGTCACAGCACATAATATCACTGGGTTACACAATTAAATCGTTGATTTAATTATTTAATACTGTTAAATTGTCTGAGCTCATGAATACGTAATTAATTGAATGCAAAGTATAAAATTGAGCTCGAGTAATTGATTAAAATAATTAAAGTAATTAGTTTGACTTTATTTTGAACACTGATTTGATTGTAAAAATGTCATAGAAAACAGTAACATGAAATCAGAGGTTACCGAGCGAAGTTTATAATTGAACACTTGAATTGCTATTTTTAATAGCACAAAATGCATGAATAATTGAGTTCATTAATTTATAATATAATTTATCACTGAATTTAAATTAATTTGAATGAGTTTATAATAAATTGCACTGAATGGAATTTATTTTATGAACACGTGGTAGCATGATTGCAGAGGCTACCGAGCGAGAATTTACTATTAATTTTATTAAAATATTGAGCATGTTTATGATTAATTAATTATACAATAGAGTCTTTTAATTTTATGAACACTGGATATAATTATTTATTAAATAAAAGGGCACCTGTGATGTCTCCCGTTTGAATAACCTCTTGAAAAACGTGGTCGATGATCACTGGAAGTCTTGAGTTTTTTATTAATTAATTTTTTGAGCTCTGGTGCTAACAATTACAAAAATAATTATATTTTTGTTGAGCTTGATGAATGCAGAATAAATTTAACTGATTATTTTAATTAATTACTCTTAGATGAGCGCAAAATGAAAAGATTTGGAATAACACGTGTTATCACTTGAATGTCTATTAGCGAAAGATAATGGCGGCCGTCTTCTCGACACGAAGCAGGAAAAAAGCAGATGCGCATGCGCCGAGCTGCGCATGATCAAGTTTTAATTTATGAACGAGGCCCCAGTAGGTGCTGCCTCTATCTGCCGGAAGTGAAACTATATTTGAATTTAAATTAAATGAATTTAAATTCTTTTATAGTTTCGATTACGCAACACTAAGCAACAACTTATTTATTTATTTATTTATTTATATCGACATAGAAAATAACATAACTAGCCTTTGTGTGTTATACACTCAGAGAAAAATCTGGTATGAGCGACTAGAAAATTCTAGTAAAAAAATACCTCAACTATATTTCTAAGTTGACAATACTAGTCGCTACCTAGTAAAATCAACCATCCGAACCCAGTTGTATTGACTGTACTATAGTTGATGCAACTAAGTTAAGATAGTTCAAGAAACCCGTAACCTTACTGTATTTTTTTAGTTATTCAGACTGAATATACTTAGTTTAGTCAAAAATTTATAGCTTGTTATAAATACTAGATAAGTTGATTACGCAAACAAAATATTTTTAGTTCAGTCAATTAATTTGATGCGGTTGTGACAACTAAATAATATTAGTTGTTTCAAGTATCACTTGAATTAGTGGTTATAATTTATTATTGAAAAAATTTTATTTGGTTCAAGTTTATAAGTATACTTCACAGAAATGTGCTCTCTAAAACTGAATTGATGAAAAATAGTGAGTATTCAGTCATTTAGAAGGATAGTCGTAACACTTATTCCAAAAAGTGGTACGACTATAACTCTAAATTAGTGAATATTCACTATTTGCTAGTGAATTTTACTTATTCAGTCTTAGAGAGTGAATAGCAACTATAGATTTGGCTAGCGATTTGAAGCATTCATACATCTAAGCACCTTAATTAAATGCTTAAGTTGAGGTATTTGAGATACAGCGACTCAAATTTCTCTGAGTGTGTAAAATTCTGAAGACGTGGGGAAAAACATAAAAAAAATCATCGATTCATGTTTGTATATTAACTCAATTTACATTTTGATATCGATTTTCAATTAAAATATTTAGCTTAAATGTGGCCACGACGTGCTCTCAAGACTGCTTGTTCACAACTGATCTTTGTTGGAAATACTTTAGGTATCAGAAAATTTTAGTAAGTTTAAACAGTCAAAGCAAAGAAACTAGAAAAGGATAACAACGATACGTGAAAAATAGAAAGTCGAGTATTGAGAGTTACGTAGAGTAATAAAAAAAAAAAGGAATCCTATTACAAAAAGATCTTTGTTAAAATTTTCAGAAGTCGAATGGCTAACAGATGTAGTACCTAAATATGAGTGTTATGAAATACTTTGTAAAATTTTAGGTTCTTAAAATTTTTAACAAAAACGAAATGTTTAAATTTTAGTATATAATAGGTGGAAGAATATACAAAAGATATTTAAAGTATAAATTTAATAATCATTAACAATTTCAACATACTGTAATATTTAAATAATGTTTTTTGAGAAACGTTTTTTTCCGGTCTAAAATTGAAAATTTTTCTAGCGTTATTCATAAGAAAATTAAAAAATTTTTGAAGTATTCTATTTTATATCAAATACTCTATTGTGTTTATAAGCCGCTTGTATAAACTCTAAATTATAAAACAATTTAAAAAAAAATTTATTATCATTTTGAGAGGACTTGAATGCTACCAGAACAAAAAATAGTAGTTCCGATAACTATGGTATAATTAACTAAATAGATTACGTAATCGAACTATACTTGTATAGTTACATTTACTATGAAAGATCAGTAGTAAAGGCTACGAAACCTTTTGTTCCTTGCACAACATAAGTATAGCAACAATGACAGAAACTATAGAGTCACTAGTACTAGTATCAGAGCTAGTTGCCACAACAAAATTTTTGTAGTCTATATTACTAGTAAATAGTTGAAACAACTACCTGAACCAAGTCCTAAGTATCAAACTGACTTGTTGTCCTCAAACTAGTTGATTTTACTAACTTTTTTTCTCTGAGTGTATATAATTAATTGCAATTAAAAATAATTATTATTGGGTGTGGATGTGTAAAACATTATTGGTCAAGTAAGATAACAAATAATTTGAAAACATAATTCCGACAGTGTAAAAAAAAAAAAATTTAAATAATCAAATTGCTTAAAATTATTTGGTTAAAAAAAATTAAAATGAGCTCAGAAAAATCTGACAACGAATTAGGAGAAGAAGAAATAATTAGAAATTTAGAAGATATAGCAAAGCAGATTACGAGCAATTTATTGCCCGAAAAATCAAAAGCTCGCTACAATCTATGTTACGACGAATTTTTATTATGGAGGAAAAAAAATAGGACTGATTCTTTTAATGAGAGCGTTTTCTTGGTTTATTTTCAAGAACTATCGAAGATTCAGAAGCCATCGTCTTTGTGGAGCCGATGGTCTATGTTGAGAACCACTATTAGTTTAAGACACGGCATCGATATTAATTCATATCATAATTTAAAAACGTTCATTAAAACTTGTGCGAAAGGATATCATCCTAAGAAAGCTCAAGTATTGACATTAAAGCAAGTAAAAAAGTTTTTAAATGAGTCTAATGACTCAATTTACTTGGCAATGAAAGTAAGTATACTTACAGTATACAAAAAATATTTACAACTTAATTAATAATACATTTATTTTTACAATGAGTATTTACATATTAGGAGTACAAATAAGTTTCCGCCGTTTTATTGTAGATGGCGCGGCACGGAGTTTCGGTTAGCTTTCGCAGATGATAACCGGCTTAAAAAATAGTTTGGACATTCAAGAACAACATAACCTATTAATATCATTGATTTTATATTGGTAAAATATAATTTTTATAAGTTGAAAATGTCAAAATTTGAGCCAAGTAAGCGTCATTTGCGGGAAATATTAGTTTACTTCTTTAATTTAAAGAAATCTGCTGCTGAGGCGCATCAATTGCTCGTAGAAGCATATGGTGAGGGTGCTTTGAGTAAGAGAACGTGTCGAGAGTGGTTTCAAAAGTTTAAAAACGGTGATTTTGACGTAGAAGACAAAGATCGCAGTGGAAGGTCAAAAATTTACGAGGATGCAGAATTGGAGGAATTATTGGAGGAAGATTCATCTCAAACACAAAAAGAACTTGCTCTAACATTAGAAGTCACTCAGCAAGCAGTCTCACATCTTTAAAATCATTAGGAATGATTCGTAAACAAGGAAATGGGGTTCCGTACGAATTAAAGCCAAGAGATATTGATCGACGATTATGCTTAAGTGAAATGCTGCTAGCTAGACATAAAAAAAAAGGTTTTTTACATCGTATCATAACTGGTGATGAGAAGTGGATACATGATGACAATCCAAAAAGAAGAAAATCATGGGGATTACCTGGCCACGCGTCAACATCAACAGCAAAACCGAATATTCACGGAAAAAAACTTATGCTGTGTATTTGGTGGGATCAGCTAGGTGTAGTGTATTATGAGTTGCTTAATCCGAGCGAAACAATCACTGGTGCCCTCTATCGAACACAATTGATGAGATTGAGCCGAGCTCTGAAGGAAAAACGCCCTCAATACTATTCTAGACACGAAAAAATTATTCTTCTGCATGACAATGCTCGTCCACATGTTGCGGCTCCCGTGAAAAAGTACTTGGAAACACTTGATTGGGAAGTGTTACCCCACCCGCCGTATTCACCAGACATTGCACCGTCCGATTATCACCTGTTTCGGTCCATGGCACATGCTCTGACGGCGCAGCGGTTCACATCTTATGAGGATACCAAAAATTGAGTTGATTCGTGAATAGCCTCAAAAGACAAGGAGTTCTTCAGACGTGGGATTCGAATGCTGCCTGAGAGATGGGAAAAAGTGGTTGCAAGCGATGGGCAATATTTTAAATAAATTTATATTACCATTCTTCTGTAATAAATATTTAATTTGTGTTAAAAAACGGCGGAAACTTATTTGTAACCCTAATATTTTACATAATAAAGTATATATATTTCTTTACAATTTACAGGTCATCTTCATTTTTGGAATTTTCGGTACACTGAGAACGAGTGAAATATGTGACCTCAACGTCCAAGATATTGAAGACACAGGAAACCAACTAATAGTAACAATTAAAGACAATAAAAATTACTACCCCCGTAATTTTGTCATAGGCAAAGAATATTACAACATTGTAAAAAAAATACATTTCTTTGCGGCCGGAAGACATTGATACCAGACGATTTTTTATCGGTTATCAAAAAAGGAAATGTATACGTCAGGTAATTGAAAAAAATAAAATAAGTGAAGTGCCAAAAATAGTTGCGATTTGTTTGCAATTAGAACACCCGGAAAGGTGCACTGGCCACTGTTTTCGACGCACGGCAGCTACTTCACTTGCAAACTCTGGTGCAAATTTAACTGCTATCAAACAACTTGGTGGGTGGCGATAAAGTACCGTGGCAGAAGGATATATCGAACATTCCTTAGCAAATCGACGACAAATCTATCAGCAAATTATTTCTTCTGACCAAGAAACCCCATCTACGTCTACCGCCAATCAAGCATCGTCTTCACCACGAAGAAGCCACCAGATAAATTTAGAAAAATATACGGCCAGAAAAGATCTTTTAACACCTGATTCTGATGATTGTGAGCTTTTTTTGGGATCTGGATTCAATGAAATTCCTGAATTAGATGAAAATTTAACCCTATTACCATCCACTGAGCATGATTCTGAGGTACTACAGCACATCGAACCAAAAAATAAATCGACATCAAAATCATCCCTTAAAATTAATTCAGGTGACAAACATCACCTCCGAGAAATTCAAAATTTAAATTGTAATGAGCACGCAAAAAAATCCGGAAAATCGGAAACAAGCAACAAACGTTTAAATAAAAGACAGCTTGAAAATGAAGAGATTGATTCTTTAACGATTAATTCCTCATATGTAAACATTAAAGAATGTAAAATTAAACAACTCATTATTAATAATGTTGTAATAATAATAATAAAATAAATACATGCCAGGACTGGTTGGTGATTGGGATATTTAAAAAATACGCATATTAAAAAATATAACAATATTTTTATTTGTCACAGCACATAATATCACTGGTTTACACAATTAAATCATTGATTTAATTATTTAATACTGTTAAATTGTCTGAGCTCATGAATACGTAAATAATTGAATGCAAATTAGAAAATTGAGCTCGAGTAAATAATTGAAATAATTAATTTGAATATAATTGAACACTGAGTTGATTGCAAAAAATGTCATGGAAAACAGTAACATGAAATCAGAGGTTACCGAGCGAAGTTACTTATTGAACACTTAAATTACTATTGTTAATAGCACAAAATGCATGAATAATTGAGTTCATTAATTTATAATATTATTGATCACTTTATTTAATTTAATTGAATGAGTTTATAATAAATTGCACTGAATTGAATTTATTTTATGAACACGTGGTAGCATGATTGCAGAGACTACCGAGCGAGAATTTACTATTAATTTTATTAAAATATTGAGCATGTTTATGATTAATTAATTATCAGATAGAGTCTTTTAATTTTATGAACACTGGATATAATTATTTATTAAATAAAAGGGCACCTGTGATGTCTCCCGTTTGAATAACCTCTTGAGAAACGTGGTCGATGATCACTGGAATTCTTGAGTTTTCTATGTAATTTATTTTTGAGCTCTGGTGCCCAAAATTATAAAAATAATTATAGTTTTGATGAGCCCGATGTATGCAGATTTTAATTCAATGATTATTTAAATTAATTACTCTTAGATGAGCGCAAAATGATAAGATTTTGAATAACACGTGTTATCACTTGAATGTATATATTACGAAAGATAATGGCGGCCGTCTTCTCGACACGAAGCAGGAAAAAGGCAGATGCGCATGCGCCGAGCTGCGCATGATCAAGTTTTAATTTATGAACGAGCCCCAGTAGGTGCTGCCTCTATCTGCCGGAAGTGAAACTATATTTGAATTTAAATTGAATGAATTTAAATTCTTTTATAGTTTCGATTACGCAACAAATAAGAACCAATGCAACTGCAATGTTAAAGACAATCCTTAATTTGAAGATTTGTTTCTATTTACTGTTCGAATTTTATTAAAAATGTACAATAATATTGTTGATTGCTGAATTAAATTTAGTTAATTACTAATTCATGTAATATCTTATTATTAATTATCATGAGAATAAGGATTATAAATCATGTTATTATTAATATAGTAATTATAAACTGCAAGCTTTAATATTAATTATTAATTAATGAGTGTTTTCGTGAAAATAAAAAAAAATTTTGTTTCTTAAGTGCTTCATGAGTCAAAATCTTTTTCCTATTTTACACTATAGAAAATTTTTCTAAATTACATTTGTCTCACTTATATACACTGAGAAATATTTTCGGAGTAAATCTATAGACTAAACTTTTCTATGAAGAAAAATTTTACAGTATCTATAGCGATTCCACTTGAATGCGAATGTTGCTTAATGTACGGGAGATCTAATAAAATTAATAAGGCCCTTTTATAACGGATTATATCAAAACACTTGCATTCAAAGTTTTTTTAGTTATAGAAATATGTTTGTCATGATACTCTGTTTATAAATTTTAGACTTTACATTATCTCAGAACTACGTGATCGAGCGAGCTCGCCGTAGGCGAGCGAAGTTCGATCATAATTATGTCGATTAATTTTGTTCGAAAAGATCATACTATGTAGTACCGTTTATGTACGCCAACTTTTTCACCAACTTCAGATTATATATAATAAAAAATGAAACTCACCACCGTTGCTACGATACATATTTATTCATTGAGTTCAGCGTCACTGATTGTTCGAAGAGATTACGGGTGGGTTTATTATCACGAATTAATTTTTCTAATTTTTATTATCAAAGGGTTGGGAAGTGATCTTTTCGAACAAAATTAATCGACATAATTATGATCGAGCTTAGCTCGCCTACGGCGAGCTCGCTCGATCACGTAATTATATCTCATATTTTGTTCGAAAAGATCATACTATGTAGAATGTTTAAAGTGTACTAAACAATTACTGAAACGAAAACTTCATTAGTAGAATAAAGAACAAAATATTTTTATTCATTAAAAATACATTTTTTTTTTTTTTTTTTTTTTTTTTTTTTTTTTTTTTTTCAAACAAACAATGTTTTACATTATTTAAATCATTTTAAATTTAAGATAAAACTGCTTTTGCAAAAACATTATTATTCTTAATAATAGGTCTATTATAGAAAGTATTAAAAACATTAGATTTCTTAGACCAACCACCTAGACTTTTAATTACTTCTATATCTACACCCTTAGCCTTTGCTGAAGATGTAGACGCATGTCTAAGGCTATGTGGTGTGAATTTAGAGCTAATACTACATTCAACTAAAAAAGCTCTTATCCAGCGACTAATAGTGTTCTTAGAGGCAACTTTGTGAGGTCTTTTAATAGTAATAAAAAGAGAATCAGTATTTATCAATGATTCTGTAACTTTAATATATTCTTTTAACACAGAAACAACACATAATTTAGGATTTTTATTAAATTTATTTAAAATTAATAAGGGTTGAGACGCTTCAGGTCTGGAAGTTTTTATTGAATCCGAAATTTCTATTTCAAAACCACTACTTGTTCTTTTAATATTACTTCTTTTAATTAAACTCAGGGTCTGCTTTCGTTGAGCAGTAATTAAAGATAAAATAATAACTAACTTAGTGCTTAATTGATCTAAATTCAAGCTATTTAAGGGATGCATTCCTTCTAATTTATTCAAAACTGAATCTAAACTGTAAATACGATCATATTTAGGCTTGGAAGGTCTTAACTTATAAATTCCCTTTAATAAACGACAAATCATCGAACTTTTACCGATATATTCCCCACATAGAAAGGACAAAGCTGATCGACAAGTATTTAATGAGCTATACGAGGCACCCTGCTCGAATTTAGCTCCCAACCATTCCATTACCCATTGTTCATTTGGTTTAAAAACATCGCAATTATTTTTAGAACAAAAATTTGCCCACTCTAAAATAGGCTTCTCATATTGCTTTTGAGTCGAAAGAGTGATTAAATTCATCAATAGATTAATAATAACTTTTTTTTAAACCACGTTTTTCAAAGGCTTGCCTGATAATCTCCCTGCCATTAAGGTCAGCTTCTCGGCTAGTGGATGCTGTAGCTTCCTACAGGAATCAAGTAGTAAATTATCAGATAATTTAAAAATAATTGGGGGTTGTATTAATAAAGACAACCAAAGAGGGTACCAAGGTTGAGTAAACCATTCTGGTACCACTACAATACCGCAAGCTTGGTCTACTTGAATTTTTCTAAGAGTCTTTAAGATCAAGGAAAAAGGTTGGAACGCATAAAAATAAAAAGTATCCCACTTAACAGTAAAAGCATCTATACAAAAAGCCTCTGGGTCTCTATGCCAGGAACAATAAACAATACATTTCTTATTATTTACAGACGCAAATAAATCTATTTGCGGCTGACCAAACAGATTAGAAATTCGTCTAAAAGCCCACGAAGCCAATTTCCACTCAGTATCAATATTGTTAATTCTAGAAGCTGAATCCGCTATTACATTTTTTTTTGATGGAATATATGTAGCAAATACCCAAAGGTTTCTTTGCTCACACCAGGACCATATATCGCGAGTAATATTATTTAAATTTTGATATTTAATTCCGCCCATTCTATTAATGTACGAGATAGCTGTTGAATTGTCTATTTTTAATAAAATCTCGCATTCTGATAAATGAGAAGCGAAAGCTTTTAAACCATTAAATGCTGCAATTAACTCCAAACAATTAATATGAAAAGAACTTTCCCTCAAACCCCATTGACCAAAAACAACTTTATTATTACACGAAGCTCCCCAGCCCGTTAATGAAGCATCAGAAAAAATCGTTATTTTATATTCATGTTGACGAATTGGGTTTTTAGCAGTTAAAATATTTTCTTCCCACCATTCAAAATCTTTTTTTAAAAATTGATCTAATTGCATATTTGCGTCATAATTATCATGAGAACGAAGTAAAGATAAATATCTTTGACGTTCAAATAATTTGGAGTGAAACCAGCCATAATTAACAGCTGGACAAGCTGCACTAATATTACCTACGAAACAGGCAAAATCTCTAATTAAACAGGTATTAATTGTTTTAAATTTTTTAACCAATTCTAAAATATGTTCCCTCTTCTTTTGAGTTAATTCTAAAGTCATTGCACTAGAATCTAAAAAAAAACTTAAAAATTGACAAGTAGTTGATGGACATAAATTGCTTTTGTCAATATTAATAACAAATCCTAAAGATTCCAGGATTTTTCTAGTGACAGCAACATTTTCATTGCATTTCTCCTTTGTCTCAGCAGTTAACTACCAATCGTCTAGATAAACAACTGATACCCATCCCAAACCTCAAATAATTGATAATGGGTTTTGTAATCTTAGTAAATAACCAAGGTCCTGTACACAAATCGAAAGGTACACATACATACTCATACAATTGTCCTTTTCAACGAAATCTTAAATATTTACAAAAATCTTTATGAATTGGAATAGTTAAATAAGCGTCCTGCTGATCAATACTGGCCATGTAGTTTCCTTTCACCATCAGCTTCAAGACTGTCCGAATATCTTCCAACTTGAAATGTACTGGATCAATAAAAGTATTTAGCTTTTTGAGATTTAATATTAAACGCATTTTCCCATTACTCTTAGGAACAAGGAAAATACTTGAAACAAACTGTCCTCTACTATATTTACATTCTCGAACCGCTCCTATATTTAACAAATGACTGATTGCTTCAGCCATTGCCTCATCTTCAGCAACAGAAACTGAAAATTCCGGAGGTTCGAAGGATTGAACCGGAGTGGATACGAAAGGGATTTTATAACCGAAAATAGTCGGTAAAATAAAATTGTCCGAAGTGATTGAAGACCAAGCTTGGGCAAAAAATTTTAATCGACCAGCAATTCTCACCTCTACTTCGTTGATGGATTATTGAATTGATTCAGACGGCTCTGAGATCTCGTCGAAGAACGAGTTGGATTCTGTTGAACTGGAGCACGGTTGGAGCGAGAAAATTTGTTCGGAATTTTTTGATTGAAGCTCGACTGTTGGCGTCCGCTCTGAGTCACAGTCGAGCTCTTCCAGTTTAAAAAATTACGAGATTTCGACGAATCAGCCTTGTCAGGTGTTGTTTTTAAAGACAATCCTACTTTCTCCACCATTGTAGCTGATTTTATCCTTTTTCCAAGATCCTCACCGAAGAGAAACTTGTCAGTCTTTGAATCCATAAGAACAGTCTTCCTCTTATCATCTACATAAGAATAGACATGATGTTTACGAGTCTTAGAAAGCTGGTGCATCAGCTCACAAAACATCTGACTGGAGTCACACAACCACTCCAATAAAACTTCCTTTTCGATAGGTTCCTTCTCATCATTGAAAATTGCACAAATAGATTTTCCGAGTGCAACTAAACCGCGACCACAAAGATCCTGACTTGAGACCAGGTGTTTGTCCCGGCTTTTAGCAGTCTTATGAAGAAGAAGAAATAACTCCGGATTTAATTCCGTGGCAATCAAAGAACAATTACCTTTATTCGGGTAAGTTTCCTCAAAAGATTTTTTGATCTTCGCATCCAAACCAGAGTCCAGAATTTCATTCCAGCAGGCTGCTAATTCTGGATGAAAATTAAAGGACTGATCCTTAAGTTGACGCTTGGCAACACCAAGCAACAACGAAGCCTTCCCACTGAGCTGTGTAGGCGATTGCTCTTCGTCAACCTTCGTCTCTTGTAGCTCGCGAGATGTCGATTGGGAATTTACTTTACCATCGGAGCTCAAAGTCTCCAGATCATCATTTTCTGAGCCTACAGAGCAAAAGATCTAGGTTATAAACAACTATATACCCCAGTCATTAGGTACAATAGTGATAAAATTCACATTGTCCATGAAAAAATAAATTGAAATAACTCTAGTCAAATGACTGAGTCAGATGGCGCAATTTAAATGAATTGCCCGATATTAATTTATTTGAAAACTTATTAATTTATTATTTTTTATATTTATTACCTTTGCCAATGTGAGATTCAACGTCTGAATCCTTTTCATCTGAAAGATCCTTGACTTCATCCAATAATTTTTGATATTTCTTTAACTTCTCAGCATAAAACTGCATTTTGTCAGCAGATTCATCATAACGACGTTTACTCATGTTTATTTAATTATTATAATTAATCGACAGAAATAAAATAAAATAAAATATTTATGTAATACGTGTACTTTCTAGGCGCACCAAAAACGTAATGAATAAATATGTATCGTAGCAACGGTGGTGAGTTTCATTTTTTATTATATATAATCTGAAGTTGGTGAAAAAATTGGCGTACATAAACGGTACTACATAGTATGATCTTTTCGAACAAAATATGAGAGATAATTACATATACGACAACAGCAACTCAAAAATTATTACATTTTTTTTTATTTATTCATTTTAACGTCGTATAGAAAAATTAAGATTGGTTTAATTATATTTCTCATATTCAAATTTATTGTAACCTATCATGAAAAATAATTTTGACGTTTAAAAATAACATATTCGTTGGCATGCAACGAAAGAAAATTTAAAAATGCGCACTAATTTACATCATCATTTTACCGGGAAGCAATGTGGCACTTTCGTCCCTGAAAATAAGGCCGAAAGACGAACTTTCGATCAAAGTATGATAAAAAATTATTTACTAGGGTGGTATAGATTTAAAGAAATACCGATAACATGAACGATCATTCAAAATGTAAATAAAGGATATAACTAATATATAAGATTCAAAACGGAGAGTAAAATAAATAATAATAAATTAAAAAATTATAAGACTGCGAGTATCGGATATTTGATACTCGACAGTGTTATTTCTGGAATATACAGTGGGTGTTTTTGAGAACAATTTTTGAATATTATCACTTAGAAGATTTATTAAGAAACTTTTTACCACAACGGAGACTAATTAAGGTAAGTTAGTTGACATTAATTCCTGTATTAGAAGGTAGTGAATATTTTTTACGTTAAAAATGTATATGATTGATAGATAGGTAATACATTCAGCTATGATATTATCATTCCAATTCGCTGGATCAGATTCCCAAGGTTAATAGATGGAGTTATGGATTTGATAGCCCATGCTTTCGGAAGGGCTGTTCCTAAGGGGATAATTTAGACGGAACATTATTTCGATTAGAAGGATGGATAGCTGAATTAAATATTCAGCACAAGGATCTATGTTGATGGTTTCGTATTCCCAATTTAGATGCTGATAGAACGGCTCTGCGGTACTACTATAATGCTACTCGCGATCCAGTCTTTGGAATCTGGCGGGGGGTACTGAATAAACTCAAAAACCCCAGTCTTTCAGGTATTATTTTTTACACCTTATCATCGTTATATATATATTACTTGTTTGTTATTACTTTTTTTTGTGATTTATGACAGATGATCATTTTAATGATTATTGTATACGATATGCGGTGTTACTCCTAAAACTCTAGGTTCTAGGCTTCTCAGTAGAAGAGGTGAGGTTTTATTGAACCTTAGCTGTGGAATAGAGTGTTGGCAAAATGAGCCAATCAAGGATTCCACTGTCACCTTCATTGGTAAGGGGGCTTCCTTGGAAATTATCGACGAAAAGGTTTTGGGCACTTCAGGCTCACGAACAGATCCCAGGATGCTCGTGATTATGTGAACGCTAATGGTTTTGTTCCACCATTCGTTTACGTATTGGATGAGACAGAATCTGAGCAGGAGCATCAACTGTTTCATGATCGTGTTGATAATGCTGTTACGAAGCAATAACTTTATTGCTCTGAGGACGCAGATGATGATACAGTTATTCTCTCAGACCTGGGGGATCCAAATAATGTAGATGATGATGACGCTAATACTGTAATCCTCTCAGATCTGGAGAGTGTTTAACCTGTTTATTTTAAGCTTGCTTGATGTTTTTTTCATTAGAAAGTATCATTATTATTATTAATATTGTCATTATTATATTTATTCATTATTTTGACATTAAGAATTAAATTGAATGTTGATAACCTTTGCAATTATTATTTTTTAATATATTTTCTACAGTAATGGGTTCGTAAAAAAAACATTCTATAAGAAAATAGCTTTGCGACATAATTTTTGGTGGCTCGTTTGATGTCGAAAAGTTTATTTTTTATGTTTTTAATACGTTTTCGTGGAAGGTTTTCCATTAACTTTTCAAGTATATGAAAGTAAAGATAATTCGAGCCCTCAATCGATAGAGGAGTCATAGTGGGAAGGAGCTGAGTTCAATTTCATACGAAATTATTGGTACGGAGTGTTGTTTAAAATGAGGACTTGGATGTTGGAATAATTTGAAGTCCTCAGTTGTCGACTGGTGCATGTGCAGTAGTGTGTCTAAGTTGAGCCCACACTACCAACACAGGATTTGAACCATTCGTGATCCCATGACCGAACTGGAGCTCATTTGAATTCATCAAATTTAATTTCTCAAAATAATTCGAGCCCTCAATAGATAGAGTAGTCATAATGGGAAGACGCTGAGTTTAATTTCATACGAAATTATTAGTGCGGTGTGTTGTTTAAAATAAGGACTTGGATGTTGGAATAATTTGAAGTCCTAAGTTGTCGACTAGCGCATGTGCAGTAGTGTGTCTAATTTAAGCCCACACTACCAACACAGGATTTGAACCATTCGTGAATCCATGACCAAACTAGAGCTCATTTGAATTTATCAAATTTGATTTCTCAAAATGATTCGAGCTCTCAATAGATAGAGGAGTCATAGTGGGAAGGAGCTGAGTTCAATTTCATACAAAATTATTGGTACGGTGTGTTGTTTGAAATGAGGATTTGGATGTAGGAATAATTGAAAGTCCTCAGTTGTCGACTGGCGCACGCGCAGTATCGTGTCTTATTTAAGCCCACACTACCAACAGAGGATTTGAACCATTCGTGATCCCAAATCTTCACTGCAGCTCATTTGAACTCATCAAATTTGATTTCTCAAAATAATTCGAGTCCTCGAAGATAGAGGAGCCATAGTGGGAAGACGCTGAGTTCAATTTCATACGAAATTATTGGTACGGTGTGTTGTTTAAAATGAGGACTTGGATGTAAAAAAAACTTGAAGTCCTCAGTTGGTAAGGTATGACCTTGTGACCTTATCATAGATGGGTTAGTGAGAATAGACACTCTGTTAAGTTCTCATACCTAGTTTTTTCCTACGAATTTTCAGTCCTTCGAAAACTTTCTGGTGCGCAGAAGTCTTTAATCGTATGACCTTTTTGTTATGTAGAAATAGAATTTCTTAGTTACCGTAAGATTTTGAGTGCTTTACGGGTGGTAACTTAGTTAGTCTAATACTATATTGAATTTTATCTTAAGTGTATGATGGTAAGGTTAACTTAAGACAAAAGAAATTTTAGACACTGATATAGGAAATTAGATGACTTTATCCAATCTAAAGGGGGGTGGGGGGAATAACTATATCGCGAGATGGCAGGAACTTCAAGGCTTATCGCAAGTGCTCGTCCTACACCCTGTTTGAATATATAAAGCCTTCGAAAGATCATATATTAATACATGTCATGCTATTATCAGCGCTGGTATACAGTAAGGTACTAGCTCTAATGACAGTGTGACAGTATTTTTTGTATTACCCATGATAATTGACTGCCGATCGATAACACGATACCAAGAGGAGATGTTAGCCGTAGCTAGTAATGATAATACCTACATTACCTACCGATGATACGACTTACTGACCGTAGATACGAGTTACCGGCCACCGATACGACTTATCGAACATTGATACCTCTTAGCGGTCACACAAATGTACAATTTACTGACTGTAGATATAGTAGATTACCGAAATGGGGTATCAGCTACGGTCGGTAAGGGAGATTATTATGTTATCGGGGGAGTAAACTCCTCCTATCTAACTACTGTTGAACACATACTTTTATATGATCTACTTATTAAACTATAGGTTCAAGTAAACTTGGGTAATCCTACCTTGGCCCAAGTCTGGGCTGCCATTGGACGGCTAAGGCCGGGGCACCCAGTCTTGGACCAAGGTCGTGTAATTATTGTAACGGCCAAGGCTAGGTTACGCAGTCCTGGCCCAGACTCGGGTAATGATTGGGATGGCCAGGACTAAGTACCCAATCTTTAGCTAAGCATGGACCAATATAGGAGTGCTAAAGCTAGGTTCCCCAGCGCTGGGCCAAGTAGGGCCTCGTCATTCAACTTTGGAAGCTCCTGCATAGGGTATATTTAAAAATGCCATCTGGCAGCCAGATGGAGATTTTTTTAAAATTTTTAGCAACTTCTTGACTTTTTGGTCGCTCGCGCTTAATTTAAAATGAAAGCGGCCCTTGTTCATTTTTACTAAGGTTGAAGCCAACTTCTGAAGGTCTGTTTCTCAATCTGAGATTCTTAATCCGTGATACAAATATTGTTAATATACTTTTATATTTATGTATAAATGTACGAGCAATACGAAGTTAATCGCGTATTACTCAAATCTTGGATTGATAAACGGAGTTTGAGTAAACATGGTTAGAAACGAAAATATACATACGTAATAAAATATGTATTGATGAAAACTTACACAGTTCATCAAAAAGCCGAGATTTATAAATTCCTTAAAATTATCAAAAACAGCGCAAGCAAATATTTAGATATTTTAAAATAAAAAATTAAACAATTAGCTCATAGATTTCTCATGAAATTGGTAGAGAATGAGGATCGATTAATAAACAAATAGGTAAATAACAGTTATAGTTTATATTTATCTATTGTTAATAAATTTAAATAAGAGAGAGGTTAAATAGGCATATGATACTGGTATATAGAGACACGGTTTACTGGCGCTGCCACGTTCGCATATTTATATATATGAGGCATTCCACGCCAAATCGACTACTTTTGACCCTGATCCCTTTCGATTCGGCCGATAATATTTTTTTCTTTCAACCCCGTTAAAATCATTTTTCAGGAAATTTTCAAATTTTTTTATCCAACCCAAAAAAAGTTATGAGTTTTTCAAAAATAAAGCTTTTATTTTTTCAAATAGCTATAATTTCTTTAAAAATTGACTACTTGGGACGTTTTTTTTTTTTTCAAAATTTTTGTCTTTGAATACACTTTTCAGAAAAAAATACAAAAAAATTTCCAAATGATAATCTCTATGAAATTTTCGGCTTCTTTGAGAAAAACCGTTGATACTCCAGCCTGAACCAGTTGGAATTTTCAGCATTATTTATCTGCTCCAACCCTCCCTCCGCCGCCACTCCCCCCACAAACACACCAAAGATCTGCTCAAATAACGAAAACATATTTAAAATATATTCCACATATATGTTGATTACATTTCATCACATATATTTGCCGTACAAAAAAAAATCTATGTGATATACATTTTGACTATATAAGAATAGTATTTATTCCGAGAAATTTTATTTTCTTCAAACTTAAAAATACAATATTGTTACAAAAAAATTAACACATCTTGCTACAAAAAATATCTCTTCTATTAAGAAATAAAAACTTTCGAAACAAGTAAAAATGTTTTGATTTAAGCATAAGAATATGTTGACTTGAAAAATTCTCTTGATTCAAGATAATTTTTTGCTGCAAAAAAAGAAGGGCAAGAAAATTTTCATTTTCCGCATTAATCGAAAAAATTATCTAAAATCAAGAGTATTTTTCTTGATTTGAGTTAACTGTTTTCCTGTGTAAAGAAACTAAAATTTGAAAGACGTGTTTAAGTTTCGATAACATACAAATGAAGAACCTTATGAGTTAAAGAAAAAACCTTTTACAGATAAATAGCCAGACAAGATGTTTGAATTGAAGCAGTTTTACAATCTTCATGTTTTAAAATAATTTCAGCAAATAATATTAATCCTACATATATTTTCAAATTATCTGATATTTTTGAGGATTATAAATACATAGAAAAAACAGTTAATTTGAATCAAGAAATTTTTTTTGATCGATTCGGGAAATCAAAATTTTCTTGCCCTAAATAAATAATTATCTTGAAATTTTTTTTTTTAGTAAAAATTTTTTTTTCTCAAGTTAACATATTCTTATGCTTAAAGCGAAGAATTTTCACTTGTTACAGAAGTTTTTATTTCTTAATATGAGATATTTTTTTGAAGCAAGATGTACTAGTTTTTTGTAGCAATCTGCATTTTTTTGTTTGGAGAAAATAAAATTTCTTGGAATGAGTACTATTACTTAACGCAAGAATTTTTTATGCTCTAACCAAAACAGAAAAGTTGCTTAAACTAAGGGATAAACTTCTAGGGAGGAAAGATATACATGGAGCAGAGGAAAGTCATCAGAGCAAGGCAAAGGCAGCGGGAGTAGTTCGGTGCTCACCACTAGATCACGCCCACCTCTTGTATCGGCCCTGGTAAGAAACTTATTTTAGAATTATTATATTCCGAATTTGAGATCCATTTTGGCATCAGTACTTCTCTGTTATTCGACAGAGTGACAAGTATCATTTTTGATTGTAATATAGTACGTACTAAATTACATTATGACTTTGATGTTTCCTAAAATAATTCTAGTACACAGAAAAAAAGGATATCTTGGCGCAAGAAATTTTTCTTGCCGCAAGAATATTTTTTGCAATTTGGAATGAAAACGAAAATTTTCTTGGTTCGAGAAAAAAATTTTCTTAAATTTAGTCATCTTGGTATAAGATTTTTTTATTATTCAACCAATATAATATATGTTTCTTGAAGTAAGAAATATTTTCTTAAAGTGAGAAAAATGAATATTTTGCCCCGATATATAATCAATTGTCCGAAAAGTAAAATATTCTTTCTGGAAGAATAATTTATTTTGAATCGAGATGATTTTTGACTCGAGTCAAGAATTGAAAGTACTCGACTCAATAGTAAGAAATATTTTGGCTTAAGTATCTGTTGTGTTGCGGCAAGTAAGCGTAGACGTTTGAACCAACAGCAACTGCGCTCACGGCTCAACGCAAAAATTCTCTTGGGAAAGCTAACTGTACTATACTAAAGTGGCGGTAGTGTAGACTCTACATTGTACAGTGTGCTTACTAGATATGGATAAAGTGAACGGACATTCAGGAAATGGTCGGGTAGCATAACTGGTAAAGCTCGTGCGTGATGCCGAATCGGTCTGGGTACAATTCCTACCATGAGCAAACAATTGATTTTTCTCAATTTTTTCATAAGCCATTTAATCGAGAGAATTTATTCCTTATCCCCTCTACTGCTGTATTGTGATGTTCTGAATATACGCGTACACTTTCCTGCTTGACAACATTTAATATTTATATTGGGTTAAATTCACTAAAAAATATAGGTCGATATATTTTTTTAAGTAGAGTCATTTATTTTTTGGAATCGAGACTACGTTTTTTTTAAGTCAAGAAAAAAATCATCAATAGGAGAATTTTATGTCTTCGGTTGAGTAAATATTTGCATGATTCAAGAAAAGTTATTTTATTAAGTTAAGATTATAATTTATTTAAATCAAAATTAAAATTTTCTTATTCCAATAAACCGTAGTCTTGAAACGATAATGTAGTTTTCTCAAACTGAGAGTAAATGTTCTGCCACGCAAAAAAATTTCTTGGTTTGAGATGTTGATATATATTGTGACAATTAACTATACTCACCAACCAAGACAGAAAAGTATCTTGTTTTGATAGTTTTTTTTACTCGGTTAGAAACAAAATAAAGTTGACTTAAAATAAATATTCTTAAACCAAGATTATTTAACTTGAATTAAAATTTAATTATTCTTGATACAATATTTTTATGATATTAATCGAAGAAAATGTTCTCGGATTAAAAAAACCCAATTACTCAGCCCAAGAATTAAAAAAATGAAGGCAAAAATTATCTTGGGCCAAGTCAACCTTTTTTTCTGTGTAATAATAGAAAAACATCAAGTACATTTAATACATTTGTATTTATCATATAAATGCTGGCTGTTAAAGACTAAAAAAATTTAGTAACAATGAATCGAAATCTGCAGTACAGATAGTTAAATAATTTTGTTTCTTGCAATCCTTAATTATGGAAATGGCAACTATAGATGTTTAATTACAATAACTCAAATTTGTACATTCTCAGAAAGTTCGATTTTCTAGTGTGTACATCTACACACAAATACTTATTCCTACAATTATAAATGATCTGAAGGACTAAGTGTACATTATTAACATCAGAATAATCTTATTGTTTATTAGACTAAGACTAAATTATTTATACAATATAAATTATAGTTATGTTAACTTTAAACTAATAGTAATAAAAACTTTCCCTAAACTAGTTATGTTCATTATTGCTACCCGGCTAAAATTTTTCCTGATTTGCCAGAAGTACCATAGAACCTTGTCATGTTAATGTGAAGTTCGCTTTATTAGGGCAAACCTTACAAGTTCTTTATCAGGACTTCATCAGGATATCCTTATTCAAAAAAAGTCATTCGTAATCAGGTAAACCTGACGAGTTCTTGATCAGGACCTCGTCAGGATATCCTTATTAAAAAAAAAGTCATTTGTAATCGGGTCAACCTGACAAGTTCCTTGTTAGGACTTCATCAAAAAATTCTTATTAAAAAAAAGTTATTTGCCATCGGGTTGACCTGACCCGTTCCTCGTCAGAACCCCATCAGGATATTCTTATTAAAAAAAAAAGTTATCCACTCCATTTAAATATTTTATTTACAGGCTTAAAATTAAACAAAGTACGAAAGAATATTATATAAAAATCACGTCAATCATTGCAGCACGGATTTTTGACTTCTTCATCAGTTATTCTTTGTGATCATAATGAATATAATATTAGGGTTACAAATAAGTTTCCGCCGTTTTTTAACACAAATTAAATATTTATTATAGAAAAACGGTAATATAAATTTATTTAAAATATTGCCCATCACTTGCAACCTCTTTTTCCCATCTCTCAGGCAGCATTCGAATCCCACGTCTGAAGAACTCCTTGTCTTTTGAGGCTATCCACGAATCAACCCAATCTTTGGTATCCTCATAAGATGTGAACCGCTGCGCCGTCAGAGCATGTGCCATGGACCGGAACAGGTGATAATCGGACGGTGCAATGTCTGGTGAATACGGCGGGTGAGGTAACACTTCCCAATCAAGTGTTTCCAAGCACTTTTTCACGGGAGCCGCAACATGTGGACGAGCATTGTCATGCAGAAGAATAATTTTTTCGTGTCTAGAATAGTATTGAGAGCGTTTTTCCTTCAGAGCTCGGCTCAATCTCATCAATTGTGTTCGATAGAGGGCTCCAGTAATTGTTTCGCTCGAATTAAGCAACTCATAATACACTACACCTAGCTGATCCCACCAAATACACAGCATAAGTTTTTTTCCGTGAATATTCGGTTTTGATGTTGATGTTGACGCGAGGCCAGGTAATCCCCATGATTTTCTTCTTTTTGGATTGTCATCATGTATCCACTTCTCATCAACAGTTATGATACGATGTAAAAAACCCTTTTTTTATGTCTAGCTAGCAGCATTTCACTTAAGCATAATCAGCGTTCAATATCTCTCGGCTTTAATTCGTACGGAACCCAATTTCCTTGTTTATGAATCATTCCTAATGATTTTAAACGATGTGAGACTGCTTGCTGAGTGACTTCTAATGTTAGAGCAAGTTCTTTTTGTGTTTGAGATGAATCTTCCTCCAATAATTCCTCCAATTCTGCATCCTCGTAAATTTTTGGCCTTCCACTGCGATCTTTGTCTTCTACTTCGAAATCACCGTTTTTAAACTTTTGAAACCACTCTTGACACGTTTTCTCACTCAAAGCACCCTCACCATATGCTTCTACGAGCAATTGATGCGCCTAAGCAGCAGATTTTTTTAAATTAAAGAAGTAAACTAATATTTCCCGCAAATGACGCTTACTTGGCTCAAATTTTGACATTTTCAACTTATAAAAATTATATTTTACCAATATAAAATCAATGATATTAATAGGTTATGTTGTTCTTGAATGTTCAAACTATTTTTTAAGCCGGTTATCATCTGCGAAAGCTAACCGAAACTCCGTGCCGCGCCATCTACAATAAAACGGCGGAAACTTATTTGTACTCCTAATATTTACACTTCCAAGATCACATATGTATGTCAGCGCAGTGGATAGCGTCAAGTTCTTTGAATCGGAAGGTTGCAGGTTCAAGCCCAGGAGTCATCAGGAGTTTTTCATCAATAAAAAATATGTTTACTTCCTCTAATTAATGCTCTTAATACAATAGAAAACATTCCCGATCGAATTAAAGTTCTTTTTTTTTCGCAATTGAATATTTTCTTGAAGATAATTACTAATAAGGCAACCCTAATAAGAATTTGATGAGAATATCCTGGTAAGGGCTTGATAAGGCAATCCTAATAAGGACCTCATGGGTCTTAAGCATTACATCAATATCAGCGTCAGGATACTTTGATCGGGTCCTTATTTAAAATAAGGTGAACCTAATGAGAACCTCGTCAGGTTCTTATGAAAAATTCTAGTCAGGTATCTTAGTATATGTAACTAAAAAATAGTAAGAATGTCTATGTAGTCGTAGAGCACTTTAACGTAGTGTATTAGTTACTGAAACTGACTTCAATAGCTGAGTCTTCTGTGAACTACGATTTCTTAGTTCAGAAAACCGATTTTTTCTCTCAGTGATATGGGCATATCTAGTCATATATGGCCATTTATGATTTATTTTTCACGGGGGCCTAGACTTTCGAAAGAAGTTTAAATCTGTCTCAAATTTATAAGTTCTTAGTAAAAATTTTTAACAAGCTTGAAACACATAATGGAACACTTGTCATATCACTTTATGAATTAAAAATTTGATAATCATCAAAATCCTTTGATAAATATATTTTTTGGGTTGATCAAATAATTCAGATAAAAAATAATATTTAAGAAAAAAATAAACATGTAAATTCAAAAAATTTAATTAAAACATAAAATCTGACTTATAATTTCTGTTACATATTTACTTTGAAAAGTATGTACAAAAATGAATCACTGGGAATAATTAAACATTAAATGAAGTATATAATAAATAATGATGAATAAAATGAAAGTACATTGTGATTAAAATAAATGAATGTACAACGGCTGTAATGAAGTGGCTGAGGAGGTAGATCAGGAGAGAAGGAAAAAACGAAGGATGCTTAAAAACGTAAGGAAGGTCAGGTATTTTAACATAATCAAAGCAACCAACATTCATGACGTAACATACGGTCCACACACATACTGCTTGTGGTAAGTCACGAAATGATAAGAGTCCGTTATCAATTTATCGGCACGACGACCTTGTTGACGTTTTATTTCAAACTTATTATACATATATATTTATATATATCATTAAAACACGCTTTTTATATCTTGATAACAAATAAATTATTAAGTGGATGATTTTATCAAAAATATAAATATTATAATTGGTTATTTTTTTTTTTATTTGCAATGTTCATGTTTGATTTTTAAAAAGAAATAAAAAACATGATATTAATAATAAATTTGATTCCAGCGTGCTAGCGGATGTTCATCGAATTTAAATGAACAGTGGAAAAAAGTATATAGTTCAACAAACGCAAGGTTTAAAAGTTTAACTTCCGAATATATATGACGATTGATTGTCTGTAGATTGTCTACTTAGTAATTATGAATAATACATTTATTTTTCACATCTACATGTTATGCATTCATATACATTATATAAATATATATATATATATATATATATATATATATATATATATATATGTTGATAGCTGGTAGTGCATAATCACCTCGTACGATATTCGCGTATAATGCACTTGATTATTGCTTCAGAAAGAGCAATTAAATTGGTGATGGAAATAAAAAATGTTTATTCATATTTATATGCTATTGTCGTTATGTAATGATTCATTTGACATTTAAAGCAATTATATAAAAAACTAATTGAGGCATTTGGAATAACTTATTTGTCGGAAGAAACCATATACTGCTAAACATATGTGTACAATATATGCAAAACGTATACGCGAAGAAAACAAGTCTCGAAAATATTTTAATATTTAATATATTTTAGTAAGAAATACTTACGTCAATCAATAAATGCATTAATTTTACTATTTATTACTAAATGCACAGTAAAAATCACAAAATTTTAATCATCATAATGTACTGATTTGAAAAACTGCTATATAATTACTTTTATTACCAATTCATTCGTATTCTTTATTAATAAAACTGCAATTTTTGTTAAGAGTATACTGAATTATTATCAAGTATCGAGTGATACATTTTATTGTACGATTTAACGATTTTTACTCTGTGAAAAACTAAAAACGCAATAAATACTCTACAGTCTGCGAAAATTACAATCTGTTTAGTAATTTCTGTAAATCAGATGAATAGCAACTAACAAAGTAATAAGCCGTCCGTAGTTTCCGAAAGCAGATCGATAAAATTAGCAATAGCGTATACGAATATGTATTACAAATTCAGTAATCTTCGTTCAAAGGAGACATCGGACCGAGAGACCATGGTCAGAATTTGCACGTGGAAGGTCAGAATTCAAACTTCAGTAAAGTCAAGTGATTTTTTAAATATAAAAACTGATATCAGCAGCAAAACATGCCATAAATAATAATGTTAATCTATATATCTACCCTAAAAAAGTTGGTGTTATGTCACTGCTTTTAATCATTATTGCAAAGGTTTCTGTGGAGACTTTTTCATTGCAACGGTTGTTATGGAGACTGTTGTTATGGCAACGGTTGCTATGGGCATGTTTGGTTATGTTAGCAGCTAATACACGAAAATAAAATTATGGGGACGGTTCCCATAAGTTCATAAAATTTTTTCCTACACCAACCAAGCTACTATCTTGAAATTTTTATCTTACGCCAACATAGTTCGACGCGTAAATGAAAAAAATTTTCACTTGTTTCAAGAGTTTATGTTTCTTAAAGAAAGAGATATATTTTTTGAAGCAAGATGCATTAATATTTTGTAATAATATTGCATTTTTTTGTTTGAAGAAAATAAAAGTTCTCGAAACAAGTATTCTATTCTTTTAAATAAAGTATTTTTGAATGCTCCAACTAAGAAAACATAAGTTGCTTGAACCAAGAGAAAAAATTTTTTCGGGAGAAAAGATAAAATGGTGGAGGAGAAAATGGCCGGTGCTAAGTAGTAGCAGCGGGAGTAGTTCGGTGCTCTCCACGAGGTCGTGCCCAGCCACTTATGGTGTCCCCGACGGATACCTTTTTCGATTGTACTATAGTATATCCCATAGTACATCATGCCATTAATATTTAATATTAATGATTACTTAAATAATTTAGCTCGGATTAAAATAGCGAAAAGTTTGGAAAATCCAAAAGTGCACGCCTCACAACGCTTATTAAAAAATACAAAATATTTTATTATTTAAGTATCCTATCGAAGGAATTAGAATTAAATAAATAAAAAAATAAATGCTATTGGCTTTATTATTATTATTATTATTATTATTATTGTTAGTTTTTTTTTTTTTTTTATTATTACTTTTAGTTACTTGAATTTTAGGGTTCAATCTTTCGTGGTTTTGGCGTCCGATGAGAAACATTCAGCGCATGTGTGTATATATTTATCAGCCTGGCTAACAGCGCCCAAACGCGGCCAAAGGCTGAACGTCGTACTATCATAGAAATACACCCATATATATATATATATATATATATATATATATATATATGGGGTGTGCGAATATCATTCAAATCGAATCGAACCGAATAGTAACTTTCGATTCGAAATTCGAATCGAATATTCGAACTATTCGGATAGTTCGAATCATTCGAATAGTTCGAATTTTTCGAATAATTCAAAAAATTGTCTCGTGCTCTTAAATTAATCGATTTCGATGGAAGAATTGTCTTGTTCGAGTGTATTTGACTTAATTTGAATATTTTTGTCATAGGACTCATTACTAAAGTAATAAAAATTTTGTGTTAAAAAAAGTGTCATCCGGTCATATCCGAAATGAAAAGGTAAATTTCGTATTTTGCATCGAAAATTCACTCTACATAATTTAAATAAAAGTTTTCACTAGACTGATTTATGTCTGAAGTATAAAATGTCTGAAAAAAAAAAAAGCAAATAAACAGCCGAAAAGATATTCATGAGAGGATTTGACTGCAGCAATTACGGCAGTACGAGAAAATAAAATGAGCGCTAATAAGACTAGTAAATATTTTAATATTCCAAAAGGAACATTAATTAATAAACTACACAATGATGTTCCTCTTGATTCCAAAATGGGACCTACTACTGTAATTTTACCACAAGAAGAACTTTGTATCAAGAACTGGATCATTGACAAAGCAAGGTTAGGTTTTCCAATGCATTCAGAAGATGTCAAGGACGCAGTACAGAAAATTTTGATAGATGAAAAACGCCCTAATCTCTTCACTAACAGTAGACATGGAAGGAAGTGGTTTTCATTATTTTTACAAAGGCATACTGACGTAATCTTAAAAAATACAGAAACCCTCTCTAAAACTCGAGCTTCTGTCACAAAAGAAAATATTTTGGACTGGTTTAATGGATTAAAAAATTATGTAAAAGAAGAAGGTGTTGAAGAAATATTTAAAGACTCAAAACGTATAATTAACCCAGATGAATTAGGAATGTCCTCATGGCCTAAAGCTGGCTAGCTACCCGAGTCGTAAAGTTTCAGCATTATTTCAAACTGAATAAACTGCTAGGCAACAGTTGGAAAAAATAAAAAGTGGCTATTCAATATAATTGGCCCTAAAGGAGAAAAAAATTTTTATCAAGTCGCAGTGGGTCCAGAAAAACAATCAATTGGCGTTCTGTTTACATATTCTGCAGATGGTACATGGTATGATCCTATGATCATATATCTATACAAAAGAATTCCCCGTGATTTAGCTGCATCTGTACCTGATCGATTTGCATTAGGATTAAGTGACACCGGTTGGATAACAAGTGCAACATACTATGAATATATTGCTAATGCGCTGTACCCGCGCTTATTGGTAAATGAAGTCACATTTCCTGTTTTACTACTCTTCGATGGACACAAATCTCACATCCATATTCAATTGCACAATTTTTGTATTCAACATCAAATGCTTTTTTACTGTTTGTACCCAAATGCTACTCATATTTTGCAACCATGCGATGTAGGTATATTTCGGCCTCTCAAAGTAGAATGGAAAAAAGTTACTGCAAAAAATGCTCAAACAACAACACAATCAATAACTAAACTCAATTTCGCTCCATTATTTGCATCAGCTTTTACAGCATCCGTGAAGCCTGATATAATTAAGATCGCCTTTACAGCTTGCGGCCTTTATCCATTTGATTCTACAAGAATTGATTATTCCAAATGCATTTCAACGAAACGAAAAAATTTAAGCGACGATTACTTGCCATTTGAGGCAAATGATAATGACGATCATAAAAATGCAGGTTGTATGAATCAAGCATATTTACGATTCATTGAAGCTAATATCTCGATTGATTTGACAAATTCATTCAAAGAAGAATTTAACTTAACCAAGATTCATCGAGCGAACAATTATTGTTTACAATATGGAAAAAACTGAACACTTCAATTGAATTGAATGTCAATAAAGTATAGATCTCGAACTTCAGCATGAATTAGAGAGTGATTCAAACTCATTGGTCCTCTCAGCATCGGTTTATCGAGACATTTCAGGTCAGTTATCTACGAAACAAACAAAAAGCATTGAGGTAACCATTAGTCAAGGTCAGGAAATTCTGTCGTTCGATGTTGATGACACTGAAGTCAAGTTACATGCTATCGTAGCATTAGCGAAGAACTTAGATGATACTCTAATATTAAAATCATCCAGTTGTTCTGACTTAGTCGATTTAGAAGATACTGTGATTTTATCAAAGGACAGCTTGGGTGACACCAGAGTATTGGAATCACCCAGCTATAAACCTTTAGTAAATTTAGATAATACTGTGATTATAGAACGTCATAATGAGTTGAATAATAATAATATTAATTGCAAATCGAGTGAAGGTTTGAACGAAGTTGAACGTAATCAAATTTGGAAAATACATCTACACTTTCCTCAGATAGCAACAGACAATAAACAAAAAAAAAGAGAAGATTCTTGCAATCACTTCTAAGCAATTCCAAGACCTTGAAATAAAAAAAACTTCAATTAGAAGTCAAAGAAAAACAATTGAAAATACAAAAGCAAACTGAAAAATTAATTAAAAAAGAAAAAATTGAAAATGAAAGAAAGAAAGCAGAACGGTTATCAAACCAAAAATTACAAGAAGAAGCTAAAGTTAAAAAAAAAAAAAAACTGGAAAGAGAAAAGAAAAAACAAGAACTTGGAGCTAAAAAAAAAAATACTCCAACTCAACGTCGAAAACAACAAACCGAAGAGGTTCAAGATGAATCTGAAAGTGATGCTAAAAAATAAGTATTTTTTCCTAAAAATTAATGTGCAATTTTTGCAATTTATATATTTTATTCATATTTAAATCATAAATCCTAGATCATAAAATATTTTATTGTCATCACTTATAAATTTAAGTTTAATGTGCTAGTCTGTGGCGTATTTGATAAACGTATTATTATTAACTAAACGAATTTTAATAACTAATAATATAAATTTAACTAAATAGAATAACTAAAAACAAAAAAAATTATAGATTAAACATTAAAAAAACTCATTTATGCGAGAAAAGTAACTAATGTTTTGTAATCGGTCAACTACTGGAACACTCCGGTCAATTACTGGTTCAAACCGGTCAACTACTGGTGTTTTCGCCTTACCTGCATTGTAAAGTGATTTTTATTTAATTTCGATAATAATTTGAATAAATAACATCACAAATTTAAAACTTAACTATTTAAGTATGATGTAAACTTTGAATTATCCACTTTTACCTCATAGTAATTAATATGCGATAAATTGAAAGGCTAAAAATCCTTAACCGGTCAACCACTGGTACATCTACCCCATGTTAAATATATGTGGCATATAAATAACATAAAAAAAATATAATTATAATATATGTGAAATATGTGCACGTATATTTCACATATATTTTACATATAAAATAAAAATATTTCAAATGCATAACTTTTGGCCGTTTTTCGTATATAAAAAATATGTTTCTTATATAGTCAAAATGTACATTACATATATTTTTATTTTTGCACGGCAAATATATATAATAAAATATAATCGACAGATATGTGGAATATCGACGTTCTAATTAGCAAATTGTCTAACTCCATTTCAGAAAATCCTCCATTTATGCGAAAAAAAAGGAAGTTAAAAATTTATTTTCATCTAAAAATCAATTCCATATCCAGTATATGTATAGTATTTTTGTCAAGGTTACTCAAATGATATTTTTTCTGCCTATCAGTATCTGAAAATTGCACAGAATCACCTACGAAAAATAATCAGTTAGAGAATTTGCTAATTAGAACGTCGATATATTATAAATATATTTCCGTCATTTAGGCAGATCTTTAGTGTGTGTGTGGGGGGGGGGGGGGGGAACAGAAAAATATTGACTGAAAAATCCAACTGGTTCAGGCCGGAGTACCAAGGGTTCTAGCTGTTAGATTGTTTGATGATGGAAAGGCTCAGATCTTATTGGGGGGGGGGGGGGGACAGAAAAATAATGACTGAAAAATCTAACTGGTTCAAGCCGGATTAACAAGGGCTCTAGCTGTCAGATTGTTCGATGATGAGAGGGCTCACATATTTTTCTGCTCTGCCCCCCCCCCGTCTACCCACAAAAATATCTGAGCACTTCCATCATCGATCAGTCTGAAAGCTAGAATCCTTGGTACTCCAGCCTGAACCAGTTAGATTTTTTAGTCATTATTTATCTGCTCCGACCCCACCTGCCCTTACACACACACACCAAAGATCTGCCTAAAAAACGAAAATATATTTCACATATATGTAAATTACATTCCATCATATATATTTGCCGTACAAAAAAATATATGTGATATACATTTTGACCATATAAGAGATATATTTTTTATATACGAAAAATGGCCAAAAGTTATGTATTTGAAATATATTTATTTTATATGTAAAATATATGTGACATATATGTCCCTATAAGGTAACCCCATAAGGAACCAAAAGGTCTCATATAAAAATTTCTAGTCGGGATTCAACTCAATATTAAAATATTTATAAAATTTGATCAACTTGATTACCAAAAAATAAATTGAAGAGTCATAAAAGTAAAGTATAAATAATCGTTAAAAATAAAATTAGAAAGTTTTGGGATCATGCTATTTTTGTTCTAAAGTAATTTTATATATTTAGCGGTACGGAGTTTTTTAGCCATTTAAAATTACAAGATGAAGAAGCTAAAGTTGAAGCGTAAATACTTGGTAGTTAAAGAGTTACCAGTGGGTAATATGTGTGTATTCATTGAGAGGTACGCATAAGTCGAGATAGAAGATTTTAAAAGTTTTCTAAGTGGAGAGAGAAAGAGACCGGTAAGAATAAATGGAGAGGTGGCCTCGACGTTGTGGGAGGTCAGGCACACGATGGATTTTTTTAAACTGGTCTTGCCGAACACACTTTTGGAAATTTTATTAATGCTGAATATACCCGACAATTTGTTTATGAGATTTTATCTTTTTATTTTTTGTTGAGAACGTCTGTCTACCTTAAATTTTATTTTTATAAAATATAATTATTTAGTTTACCATATTTTAAAGTTGTTTGATTAGCTTATCAATATTTAAAGTTCAGACTTCAAGTTTTATATACACAGTTATTTCAACAAGATTTATTATTCTCTTTCTATTGTATTAATGTTTCGACAACACAGTTGTTTTTAAATTGTTTATTTAAGTTCAAATGTTTGATATTTGATGTGGTAGTTACTGGACCACATAATATGTCTTAGTATAAAATTAGCGTCTCTTTCTGGTTGCACGTTTTTAATTTTTTACGTTTTATAGGATTTTAATAGTCTAATAATAAATTATTTCAGGGGGACTACTAGTGTGACCGCCAAAAAAAAAAAAAAAATATTTGGGAATTTTCTTAAAGAAAACTACTGCATGAAATTACTGAATATTTTAAGGATATATTTGTGGATATATAATCAATATAACGTCAAATTTTAGGACCAAAAAATTTAAAATTCAGCGAGTTATTCACCATCTTTTAACGCTCAAAAAAAAAAAATGCTGCAGTGATAGCGAACTTAACAGTGCATGAAATCAAAAAATCCAAAAAGTTTATTAAACTAGAAGGTATTTTCCGTACCATGACCCTCGGGCTAAGAAAAAAATTGAAATTTAACTAAGTGGTAGTTTTTAAAAAAAATTTCTAATTTTGCGCGAAAATTTGATGATTTTTGGCCTGCCAAAATTACATTTTTGATTTGTTCGGAAAACTATTCGAGGATTTTTTTTAGGTCCCAAAGAAACCTTGGAGACTATGAGACCTGAAAAAAAAATAATTTTTTTTGACACCCTAATAGTCATACGTTTCTATGTACGGCCATATATGCCCATACATGGACTATAAACGGCCATATATGTTTAATAAATTACGGACATGCATGGTCATGTATTGTAATACATAGGCTTGTATGGCCATATATGTCCATACATGACTATGTATGACCATGTATGCCTATACATGGACCATATACAGCCATACATAGCTATATATGTTTAATAAATCGCGGACATACATGGCCATATATAGTCATACAAAACCATGTATGGCCATACATGGCCTTGAATGATTCATATATGGTCATGCATGACTATATTAGAAAAGTTTGTATGTCTATGTATGGCCATATATGTTCTATGTATGGCCATATATACTTCACGTATGGCCATATATGCTTCATACATTAACCATATACATACAAAAACCACATGTCATAAACTTGAATATTTTCAGAATATGATAAGGTTATAACAATACAGTATTACCGTTGTAATTATTCAAATAATTAAAGTTTAACTTTATTTTTTAATCTCGTTCATTGACAGAGATACATATTCTTGAGGGTTTGGCTACGTCGCGGAAGCAGCTGAGAGAAAAAATAAAGATAGAAATACATTAAGAAGAGAGACGAGATTAGCAATAAATTTTTCCCGCTTTAATTTGAATATCAATATTTAAGAAGTTAGAACGCGCTGTTGCCACATCTATTCATACAACCATATGAGCCAAAAATAACTGTCATTTCATTACTTTCTTTCATTAAATAACTAATAATTATAAATTTATGAATTTGCTATGTTATTATAAATTAAAATAATGAATTTTTATAACTATTCGGAGAATTTAGCAGACGAAAAAATTCAAACACTACTTTGACTCACGTTCTCGAACCTCCTTAAAACAGCTTGAAAAGATATATTTTTTAGTCGACTAAATGAATATAAAGTATTAACTTTTTTATCGAGTGAAAGAGACAAATTAAAAAAAATTATTGAGTTTTTAATAAGCTAAGAAACTTGTTTAATTTACATATATCTAAATAAAATTGTAGTTTTTATATTTCAACTAAAGACGGGATGAGTAAGAGTGCGAAAAATGATGTGGTAAACAAAAAATTTGAATAAAAAGTAAAACGAAAAATAACGTTAATTGGGAAGTTACATTTAAACACACACTAAAATCCCAAGTAAAATAGCTTGACACGAATCTTCATGACTTCTCTTGCTCCCAGTGTGTTGTGCAGGTCAGTTGTCGACACCCACGTTCGCTCGTCGATGTGATTAAGCTAAGTTACTGTTTCTTCGTAGTTTATGATTGTACTTGGGCTTTTAACTTTATTCTCATATACATGTATACATTTATAAATAGATACATATGTGTATACTCGTGTAGACTTGAGTACCAGTGTAGTAGTTGTTTGTGACAAGCCAATAAAAAAGGGCGCGACACAAAAAATAAGAATAACATCAATTACTTTATTTCTTACAAATTGAATATACAGACTTGTTCCTTTTATGATTTTTAAAATTTTTATAAAGGATGAAACAAAAATTTGCATTTAACAGCTTAAAGTTTTGAATGATTTAAAATTAAAGATTCTATGAAGAAAAATTCATAACATCAAAATTTAAATTCAAGACTATTCTCAATTTTGAATTGCTTATTTCCGGAACTGAAAAAAAATTCAAGAGTGAAAGAATTGTCAACGGAGTATTTTTTAGGCAGGTATTTCGGAATTTAAAAAAAAAGAAATTTAATTCAAATCTTTGAAACTAATTACATGTAAATAGGAAAAAAAGGTAGCTCGGGTCAAGAGTTGTCTTGATTAGAAAAAATTTCTTCTTTATCCTAGAAAATTGAGGTTGTCAAAAAAATTTTCTTGAATCAAGAATATTTACTTTCAGTCAAGAATTTTCATTTATCTGATGAGTATGAACATTATTCGACTCTTATCAGAATTGTTAAAAAATAGGGCTCAGAGATTTAGAATATGTTTATTTTTTAATTGTTTTAAAAATTCCGAACATCATTAGCTCAAAATTCCGAATGGTCTTAAATTTGGAGTTCGTTGTTTTAAACTTTTTTGGAAAATTTTTGAGAACGAATTTTTTTTACTTGAAGTAAATTGAAACTTTATTTCTAACGGGCATTTCTGCGATGATAACTAGAAATTTCGGGGTAATTGGAATTTTTTAAAAGAAACTGAAGTGAATTAATCAAAAAACGGATATTTTGACTGAAAATGAAAATTTCATTATTAATGATAATTTTTCAAAGCAGAATTTATTTGATCAATAGAGAAACCTTCCAATGAAAATTAGATCTAAGAGTGAATGGAAAATTTTTTGAAATTAAAAATATCAATTCATTGACTACTCAAAATATTATAAACGGTACGGAAAAATTTAATGCTCAGTGGATATTTTTTAAATAAAAAACATAATTTCAGTAGTTGTTATCACGGAAAATTATGAATAAAAATAAAAATTTAAGAGTTAATCGAAATTTGTGGGATTGGAAATGAAAGCTTGAAAATTAATGGAAGTTTTGTGATAAACAATGAATTGAATCGCAAATGGATGATGTTTTCCATTGAAATTAATTAGTTGACTAACGCACACGTTCTGAACTGAAAATGAAAATTTAACGTTCAATAAAAATTTTTTTTTTAGTTTTTCTGAAATTTGTCAAAAACCGTTGGAGAAAAAAATGGTAAAAAACGTTTCTTTTCGAAAACAACGGCATACAAAAGTATCTTCGAGCTCGAAAAGCTCGAAAATGTAATCACAACAATTTTTTTGACCTTAAGCAGCTCGAAAACACCGAGAAGTTTTAGGGCTGGCCCGCAGGGTCAACCGATAGATCGATTTTTTTTTCTTCTTAATTACTATAAATTAGATATATTTGCGCACTTTCAGCCCTGCGCATGATACCTGGGGCAAAATGGACCTGCCAAAAACCTTGAAAAAAAGATTTTATCATACTTTCTAAAAATAAATCAGTGAAATTCACTTCGAATTAGTAAATAGTCACTTAGAACCAGCTATAAGTATACCACTGGTTGAATAACTGGTATACTTATAGCTGCAAAAATAGTGTCTATCCACTAATTCGCATTAAATTTCACTTATTCATTCTTAGAGGGTATTTTTATAGTCAAATTATAAAAAATTTTATATACACTGAGAAAAAATACTTCTTCGGACAATTAAATCAGTTTTGTCCAATTCTGTTAAACTAATATTTATTTGGGACAACTAAATCTTATTACGTCAACATAATCTATTTAGTCATTTCTAACAAATGATTGGTGCTAGGCATCAGCAGCGGAAGTACTTCGGTGCTAGCCTCTAGATGGCGCCCACAGCTTGTAGTGTCCCTGGTAAGAAACTTATTTCAGAGTTATTATATTACAAACTTGAAGCATTTATGGAACAGATTCTCCGCCGTTAGAGAGCAGATAAACCTTTTATGATAGTAATATAGAGATATCCTGTATTGCACTATGATATTAATGTTTAATATTAATATTCCCCTTAACAATTTTTGTCATAGTACAAAAAAAAAGTACTCGTCAAAGAAATAGATTATTCTTTTTAATATGCATTTATTTTAATGTTAAATAAATATTCTGTCGTTTTAGAATAATATTTAACTATTATTAATAACTTTTTCTCTAAGGCTCACTAATATATTTTGTTATGACTGCTCTATAAGCTCTACAAGTAATCAATTTGATTTTATGATTGCTACTTGACGCGGAATTATCTTTACTGAATATTTTATAGTTTCTAATAATTTGTTGTGTTGATCGATTATAGAATATTTAGTTAAGGCAAACAAATATATGATTGGCAATGGGCAATCAAATCATTTTGTTGTCACAACTAAAATTTAGTCGTCAAATTTTTCGACTGATTTTCTATGCCTCAGGCAAATTTGGCCACTAAAAATATTTGAAAATAATAATTTTTTTTTTAATTGATGAATTTTTCAATTTGATTAATTTTTACAGTATTCACAAATATACTCATAAGTATAGTATTTATCTACACATGCAGAGGAATCATGGGACCATTTCTCACAATTTTTACATTAAATCTATGATTCCATAGCTTCCGAATCAAGTTCATTACAATGAAGACAGTTACAATCATCAGTTTTAATTTTTGAAAAATTATTTTTCTTTAATTTTTTTGTTTTAGATTTTATTTTATTTTTTCTAAATCCCAGTGTTTTTTCCTTCATTTTGGAGGCAATTTTGAACTTAAATTCAATTATATGGCAATAGTTGTAAAAAAATCATTAGAATGAGTTTTCTTTTTAGTAAGATTGGGGGAACGAATTATTACACCTTAGTACATTTTTTTTTGAGTTATATAAAATAAATACAGTTGTCAAGAAAAAGAAACGCACTTTTAACATTGAAAACAATTTTACCCAAAAATTTGGGAAGTTATTGTTTTCACCCCGATTTTTGAAAACCAAGTTTTCATCAGATGTCGACGTTTTGGGGTCCTAGGAAGCTATTCTATTTTCAGAATGACGTCTAAGTGTCTATATATATGGATGTATGTATGTATGTGTGTGAACGGTCTATAACTCTTTAACCAATGAACTGAATTGGATGGTTAAGGCGGCAATCAAATGAGCTTGTTGGCCATCAACTTTCCTGAAAATTTTAGATCATTCGATCAAGTAGACTCAAAAATATTTGCGAATTACGGAAAAAAAATTTCTTCTTTTAGTTTTTTATTTATTTCTTAGAAACGAGTTGAACGATCGACTTCAAAATCTAAGCAGCTCTAGAACTTAATAAAACGCATCGATCGCTGCCTTAATCATCTCAATCGGTTAGTCCGTTCGAGAGATATCGTTGAAGATATAAATGGTGAAAAACGTTTTTTTTTTCGAAAACAATGGCACACAAAAGTATTTTCGAGCTCGAAAATGTATTCACAACAACGTTTTCAAGTCAAGGAGCTCGAAAACAGCGGGAAGTTTTGTGGCTGGCCCGCAGGGTCAACCGATAGACAGATTTTTCTTTTTCAAGTTTCGGCAAAATGTCCATGAATTTGTTCAAAATAAGAAAAGAGTAAACTGATACGATGGTATCGTATTTTCAGGTTCTCTCTCTCTATCTCTAACTCTATTTTTCCGAAGATTTTCTTTCGTCAACTTCCGCAAATCTTCGGTGTTCATTTTTGCTCCCACTACTATCCTTCGGTACTCCTACGAATATCAGAGCTCTGATACCGAGGGGCCTCATCTTCATCCACCACTTCGTCCTAACTCGTCGTCTTGAGCATCACATTCCAATAAATGGCTACAGTCGAATAAATTTTTATAAGTGTATTCAATATCTTATTATTTAAAAGGAATCAATATACTACCCCTTCCTTACGAAAGTGGTGACCCCGTGAAAGAAAACAGTGATCATAGTGCGGTATTGTTTCTTTTTTTCATTTATTTCCGTTTATTTACATACTTTATTTCAAAATCTTAAGTACTTTTTCTAACGTTACTGAGTGTTACTTTTTTAATTATTATCGTATAGTTAGACATTGACAGACAATTAGTGACTTGGTGCGCGAGTAATATTGAGTGAGGGTGCGCGAGTGACAATACTTATTTTTCGGGTGATTTGTTTTCCGTTTTTCTCTGTGCATAATATTCGGCAAAATGTCTCTAACGCTAGAACCCAAGAAAACCCTAGAAGTGTTTGCAGAAAGGTCAGCTGATTGAGTTCCGCTAGTCACCCAGAAGCCACGTTGACTCGCACCAGACAGGTTCAGAGTGGCCAAGAGGGAGTCCAACGCGATGCTGCGTCTAGGCTTTGCACGTCCCGGCAAAGGATCGTGGACTTCACCGTTGCACATTCCCCCGTTACACATGGTCCCCAAGAAAGACGATGACGAGTATGTGGCGATTATCGAGGGTTGAATGTCCGTACGTACCCAGGCGAGTACGGGGTACGCCACATCCAGGATTTCGTCTAACATCTAGACGGGAAGAGTATCTTCTCGAAGATCGACTGTACCAGTGCCTGCACGCAGGTACCAGTGGCGGGGGAAGACATCCCGAAGACAGCCATCATCACGCCGTTTGGACTCTTTGAGTTCCCGTTCATGAACTTCGGGCTCCGCAACGCACACAGACCTTCCGGCACTTCATAGACGAGGTACTGTAGAGTCTGGACTTTTTGTATGCATATATTAACGACATCTTGATAGCTTCAGCATCACTCGAAGACCATATGAGACATATACGAGTAGTGTGTGAGTGACTGAGACAATATGGACTGGTAATAAATCCAAGTAAGTGTGTTTTTAGACATTTCTCGGATATTTAGTATCCAGCGCTGGCACGCAGTCACTCCCACAGAAAGTCAAGGCTTTCAAGTGGCCAGATACCGTGATGAAGATCCGAGGATTACTAGGTATGCTTAATTTTTATCATACCGCACCAGTTTCTTGGACTCCGGAAGCCATCAAAGCTTTTGATGCGTGTAAGGACAGCCTCGCGGAGGCTACCTTGATCGCACATCCTAACAGAGATGCACCACTAGCAATATTTTCTGACGCATCCAACTTCACCGTCAGCGCAGCACTCCAGCAGAAAGCCAATAGTCACTGGCAGCCATTTGATTTTTTCTCTAAGAAACTGAGCACAACCGAGCAGAAATATGGAGCTTACGACCGTGAACTTCTGGCTATATACTTATATATAAAACATTTCAGGCACATGATTGAAGCTAGGCAATTTATGATCTTCACATATCACAAGCCGATTACCTTTGCTCTCAAAAAAAAGTCTAGCCAGTGTTCACCTCGCCAGTTTGCCACTTTGATTTCATCAGCCAGTTCTCAACTGATCTCCACCACTTTGCTGGTCAGGACAATGTCGTCGCTGACAAGTTAACACGGATTGAGTTGGGAGCCACCATCAACTACCCAGCACTCGCCGAATTCCAAGAGCATGACGAGGAACTTCAGGAGTTGCAGCAAGGTAACACTTTATTGCAAATTAAAAGATTGTTGACTCCAGGTACAGACGTCCCCGTATTTTGTGACGAGTCGACGCCAACAGCACGACCATTTATCACCAAACCATTTAAGAAGGTTGCATTTAACGCGGTGCACCGGCTCACTCACCCAGGGGCCAAGGACACGGTCAAACTCATAACACAACGTTATGCCTGGCCGTCTGTAAAAGCAGATTGTAAGGGATGGGCCTGCCAGTGTATTCAATGTCAACGCTCGAAGGTGTCACGTCACGTATCCACGCTGATCGGAACATTTGCTCCACCATCAACAAGGTTTGAACATGTTCATATAGACATAGTCATAATTTCCACTTCCGAAGGTTGCAGATACTGCCTGACTATGGTAGACAGGTTAACGCGTTGGGCTGAAGCTGTATCTTTAGAAGACCAAGAAGCTCCAACTGTGGCGCGTGCATTTTACGACACTTGGATCTTACGATTTAGTATAGCATTGCGAATAACCACGGACCAAGGGAGACAGTTTGAGGCACATTTCTTCAAGCAGCTCAACCACTTTACAGGTACGAATCATTTCCGAACAACGGCGTATCATCCAACAGCTAACGGCACGGTGGAGCGGTTTCATCGGCAACTTAAAGTTGCCATAAAGTGCCACGAAGACGATTGTTGGACAGAAGTGTTACCACCAGTATTACTCGGCATTAGTGCAGCTTGGAAGGAGGATATTCAAGAATTGGCAGCAGAGATGGTATACGGTCAACCACTGTATATTTCTGGCAAGTTCCTGGTGTTGCAATCAAGACATGCAGAGAACGAGAATGCAGCGGAGCTTGTCAAGGAACTTCGTCGGCAATCCACCAGTCCACGTCCAGCTCCAGGCTCACGTCACGGTGGTAAGAAAACTTTCGTTCTTAGAGATCTTGCTACCACTGAACAGGTGTTCGTCCGACTCGACGGTCCCAAGGCGCCGCTGCAGTGCCCGTACGAGGGACCCTTGAAGTTGGTCAGTCGCAAGGAGCAGATGTTCGTGGTGCGCATTCGAGATCACGACGTCACCGTCTCCATTGACCACCTAAAACCGGCCTTCGTGGTGGTGAATCCTCCAGGGGAGCCAAAGGAAGTACCTCCGCAGCTGGACTATCCAGGCCTCGATACACCAGATTCGAATGATCCAGTTTTAAGCCAACTGGTATTGGCTATTCTTCCAGCAGCCAAGCAATCACCATCAACCAGTGCTGAGCATAGCAGCAACCAGCCGCCTATCTAAGCGCAGCGCAGGGAAGACGCGTGGCGCACGAGAACAGGGAGACGGGTTCGCTTGCCAGACCGTTTTTAGTGTGGGTTTTCGTGAACTCATTCAATGGTAGGGGGATGATGTAGCGGACACGAAAATAACTAATTAGCTCATAATGTTATTTGTAGTTTTTTTGATCATTTTATGTTTAAAATTATTTATATTTTAAAGTAGTAGAAATAGTCTAGCGACAAAGTACGTGTAATATTTTAAGCATTTATTTTACAGTAACAGTAGTCTTAGGGAATATTGTTGTAAAGTATTTTTCAGTTTTTGTTAATAAACCTATTTAAGAGGGATTAAGTAGTAAACAGTTTGTGAATATTGTAACCCAGAGTGTTTTCCGTCTGTAAAATTAAGCGAATGCACAATAATTTGGTTAGTGCGATGGAATTTTATCAATCAAAAATTACACAAATTTCAATAAGAAATACATTAGATATTTATTTACACTATGTACACTTAAAACTGTGAGAAGATAATATTTAACAGCGAATGCAACAAAATAACTACGCGATAGCGAATGCAACTATAAAATTAATCACGTTATAAATTCGACACGTGGTCGATAGCGGTTAGTTACGCAGATATTAATTTGGTAATAAATTACACGCGAGTAACAATCAATTTACTCTCAATAAATAGCAGCCTTATTATACTGTCTAAATATTGAGGATAATTAAGCGCAAGGTTCTGAATTATATCGCACAAGAATAATTATTACAGAAAGTGATTTAAGAGCACTAAGTAGCACTGTTGAATTAACGATGCGAAAGATGATGGAGAAAGTGTTGTTGAAATGACGGTAGGTGACCACTTGGTGGTGACGTGGCAGCCTCGCTGTGTGAAACGAATTTTCCCATTGGCTTAAAAGCTCACCCACAGGAAGTAGTTAATAACGAATTTTCCTTATTGGCTGCCGAGCGCTCTGGTATAAGGCGAATTCTCTGACTGGCTGGCTGATATAAGACGAATTATCTGATTGGCTGGCTTGTAGCGGGTTCTCCTGCCGTTATGACACGGTCATGAGCAAGAAATTGCATGTTTCGGGCCCAGATAGTGAGTGACCCGGCACTATTCTGACCTTGAAGTCGGTAGCGAGTTCGGCTGCTCCAGGACGTAGCGGAAATGCACGAAGCTTTTCGAATTAATTAAGCTCGTGACTAAACACTCTCCGACCTATGAGTTTTCCCGAACCCATGGGTTTTCCCTAGCAGCTGTTTTTCCTTTCTTTTTACTTTTTTCTATTTTACGACTTCCTTCTCTCGGGCAATAAACCCAAACGGATTAGGGACCCGCGATCGCCCGGCCAGTGGCTTTGTGGCCCACTGACGTGTTCTTTTTTGATCTCACTACTACCCTTTAGTACTCCTACGAATATCAGAGCTCTGATACCGAGGGGCCTCATCTCCATCTAACACTTCGTCCTAACTTCCCGTCTTAAGCATCACATTCCAGGTTACTACAGTCGAATAAATTTTCATAAGTGTAATCAATATCTTATTATTTAAAAGGAACCAATATATTACCCCTTCCTAACTAAAAAAAAAAATATTAAATTAACTCCGGAGTTAATTGACCTCAAAAAATAATATGATTATACTTGATATTTAAATTGATTTTATAAATTATTATAAGTTTTTTTTCTCATAGTCTTTATTCATTGGTATTTATATGTATATTTACATATTTACACAAGTGTTTTACTCGAAATAAATTATTTCGTTGATATCTACAAGTTACTAAAAACAATAATAATTTTAATGGTTTAAATGTTATTATTATGTGACAGAAATTGTGGTGCATAAATGTATCTCTAAAATGTATTTTAAAATTTATATTAAGTTTATTTTAGATGATTTGTCCTCGATAAATATGTCCTCGTGACAGTCTTGAATAGCTGCAAATTTACTTTTTAATTTTGCCGGTGAAAAAATATCAAGACTAAATTTAAAAGCTATAGTTCAGAGAATTGGGCTGAAATGACTTTGAAAATTCATTTATTTATTTTTTTTTTGTCAGTGGTTTTTTTTTTTGCAAATGATTATTATTTTATTTTTCTTAATGCTCCATCAGTCGCTGGTTCATAATTTGTCGCATCACTGAAATGATGAAAATCGTTTTGAAGATTGGTTTTTGCTGTTAACCTCGAGAAATCCTGTCTTATAATATACGTTTTGGTTCGGTAAATGCTCCTTGTGTAAACGGGTCACACTACAACTGCATTCACTTCTTTGTTTTCGCACTGCTGTCATATCGGCATACATTCAACTAATACGTATGCAGTGTGATCGACTTATCGTCTCCCACGATGTGTTTATTGCACTTTAAAGAAACTAATCAATTTATTATTTTAATTGATTAATTGCTTTATTCTTAAATCGTCGATACATCCTACACATAATTTTTAATTACAGTCATGTGTGTTTTGTACAGTTTATTTATTTTGCTAAATTATTACAATGAAATGACAATGATTAAGTCGTTAAATACATATAAATTAATTGAGAATTGTAATAGGAGCTTGAAAGTTAAAGTTTCCCTGTTAAAAAATAGTAAAAAATCATAGTATCAGATTTATATTTTCGGAAACTTTTCGGGAAAATGTTTTATTATAAATATCTGGGAGTACATAAAAGATAAAACTAAAAGAGTTTATTTAAACCTTTATTGGATCTTGAACCGTGTTACAAGAAAGAATCATCTAAAGGTGAAAGACAATTTCAATACCTTTTCCCTCAATTGATCGATTTGCAAATGCAACGTGACCAAGCTCGAAGGCGTTTGGGTTTGGACTTTGTTAAAAACCTACAATCAATAATAAATATAGGAAGAGAAAATCTTCCTCGTATTCTTCATGGCTATCCATATCCTCTAAATCGCTCGTAAAAAATTTTCCTATCGCTACCAAAGGGAGAAATCCTAGATAATAAATTTAAATTACAGCGGCGGACATAGCAACGGCAATAAAATGTAATTGTTATTTATAAAATCCATCTTCGATATACATATAGCCCGAAATATAGTAATAACCAACCAACTCCCCCTGTATTTTTTTCGCCCGATGTATTGTCCAATCATCGGCAAACCTGCATTGAGCTAAATTAAAAAAAATCGTCTTTTACAATAAACAATAAACAACAGGAAGAACCAAAGTTATTTTATTACGTTTCCCCAGTATTTTCCAATCATCATGAAAAAATGTGATCTGACAGTCAGAATGGAAGGTACACAGAAAAAGCAGTTCACTTGATTCAAGAAAATTATAGTTTTCCGAATTTTCTTTCTTGATTCAATAAAAATAAAACATTTGATTCAAAAAAATTTTTTTGGTTTAAGACAGTAAATTCTATTGCTCTAAAAAAATTTTTGAAGCGAAATTTAAAATTTCTTGGTTTAAGAAAAAAATTCTTAGCAAAAGAAAATCAGTCATCTCACTCCAAAAAACCAACGTTTTGAACGAAAAAAAGTTTACTTGCATCGACAAACTTTTTCTTGCCTCAAGAAAAACATTTTCTCACTTCAAAAATTCAACGTTTTGAACGAAAAAAAGTTTGTTTGGACCAACTTTCCTTGCCCCAAGAAAAAAAATTTTTTGCTTGAAAAAATAAACGTCTTGAATGAACAAAAAAAAAAGCCTATTGGACCAAGAAAAAATCTCTTGGTCCAAGAGAAACATTCTCTTGCTCCAAACAATAAATTGCTTAAGTGGAAATAAAAGTAGCTTGGGCCAATAATAAAATTTCTTGCTCCAAAAGTTTGCTTTTTTAATAAAAATCGAAAAATTTTCTCTGTCAGAAATGTATTCTCTCTTCAAAAGGTTGACGTGTCAATTCTTTTTTTTTTATCTGAAACGTATTTTTTTGTTTTTTTTATTTCAAGAAAAATTATTGAAGTAACCATCAATAGTAAATATTAAGGCCATGGTGTACCGTAGGATATACTAGAAAACAATCTCAAAATGTACTTGTCACTCTGTCAGATGACAGAGGAGTATTCGAACAAATTCGTATTCAAATTTGGAATATAACAATTCTAGAATATATTTTTTTACCAGAGACAATAAAAGTGGCTGGACGCGATCTCGTGGCGAGTACCGAACAACTCCCGCTGCTGCTGCCTAGCACTGGCGACTTACCCCATCTCCATATCTATCTTATCTCGCAAGAAATTGTTTCTCTTGGCTTAAGCAACTTTTGCTTTCTTGATCGGAGCATTCAAAAATACTTGCGTCAAAAGTATAGTACGTTTCGAGAAATTTTATTTTCTTTAATCAAAAAAATGCAATATTGCTGCAAAAAATAACGTATCTTGCTTCAAAAAAAGTCTCTTACTTTAAGTAATATAAACTCTCGAAACAAGTAAAAATTTTCTGATTTAAGAGTAAAAATATGTTGACATAAGAAAAAAAATTTTGATTCAAGATAAAAAATTTAAGATAATTGTTTACTTTGGGCAAGTATATTTTTATTTTCCGAATCGAGTAAAAAAAAATTCTTGAATCAAGAATATTTTTCTTGATTTAACTGTTTTTTCTGTGTAAATTTCTCTAAAGACGTGCATAAATTATCTAAATTCATAATTAATAAAATGTATGATTTCGAATTATGATGTAGAAGTGAAATTGAAAAATTATTTATTTAGCTACAAAATAAAGCTGAGCTTTACAAAAAAACGTGCTTTTTCGTATTTTAATAGTGCAGCAGACTCACTAATCAGACTAAAAATGATCACAAGAAAACAATAGACAACATTAATCACTTCCAATAGTGTTGTGGAATTTACTAGTCGAAGTACTAATGATCACTAATAAATACTTATTAATTCTAATAAATTTTCGATAGTGTTCATTAGTATTCATTACTTTTTTTTATAAGGGAGGGGATGGTATTTTTTTACTTTACTAGGTAAAATAAGACATATAGTGGCGAAATTCTTTGATAATTCCATCATTAGACTAATCGCAATATTCCAATTTCTAAGAAATCTATTATCTAGAAATCAATAATTCCATGGTTCAATCATTTCAATCATTACAAAAATATTCATGACTAAAAAATGTGATTCTACGAATCCCTCAATACCGTACAAAGAGAAAAGAATAGTTCTGATTCCTATGCTAGAATAGTAACCATTACCATGTTACATAGTAACGGAGATTTTTGTGAAAATTCTGAATGAAATTTGCTGGAAAAAATCTTTGGAATTGTGGCAAAAATGTGAGTGATAGTTTATTCGATGCGGAATCAAATTTTGAGCAAGATGTGTTTTTTATTTTTTTTATTCATCAAAATTTGAATTTTTTATTAACAAAAAACATAAACAGAACACAGAATCTAAGCTTTTTGTTGATAACTCAATAACTATAGGTGATAAGGAAAATCTAAAAAAAGATTCTTAAAAAGGAGGAAATTTCTGAAAAAAATACTCCCGTAACTCTAACTCCATACACAATAATTTTTATTTAATGCTGAAAATGGGATTCCACGCGGCTGCTGTCACATGGCACGTCGAGGTTAGAGTAAGACAGCAGCCGCGCGGAACCCCAACTTCAACATTAAATAAAAATTATCGTCTATGGAGCTAGAGTTACGGGAGTCAAAACTTTTTTTCAGAAATTTTCTCCTCTTTAAGGTCTTTTCTTTATATTTTCAATATCGCTTATAGTTATTGAGTTATGTACAAAAAGCTAAGATTCTGTATTTTGTTAGTTTTTTGTTAATAAAAATTGAAATTTTGATGAATAAAAGAAATAAAAAACATATATTGCTCAAAATTAGATTCCGCATCGGAATACCTATCACTCATAATTTTGTCATAATGCTAAAGATTTTTCCCAGCAAATTCACTCAGGATTTCCAAAAAAATCTTCGTTACTATGTAACATAGTAATGGTTACCATTCTACCATAGGAATCAGAACTATTCTTTTCTCTCCGTGTGCAAATTTTGAATATAAAAAATAGTTGTTCTCACGACTAATAAATTTCCATAAAAATAACATATTATTATCAACATAATCATCACCATCTCACCTCGCTCAGTATTTATTTAAAAGCACATAATAATATTATTATTATCACCTCTTTTATTCCTATCTGTCGCGTCTTATACACTTATATTAGCGCTTGGCGAGATTTCGAGGCCGATGATTCGCATGAACATCGGAATTATAATTTTTTAATCAAGGTCAACAGATCTTTCATCAAAACACTACAGATCTTTCGGCGCGTGACCGAGTTAATTTTTTTTACCTCAATGTCAATCATTGGATATTCTCACACGCTGAGAATTTTATGGTAATGATTATTATCTCATGGTGGTAAAATTAATTTTTTTCTTCCGATACCTATTAATCTCATAATTATTGTAAGCCTAACAATAATATAATATGTTAATAATTCATACACACGATGGCAATAGTTATTCCGGGTGTTAAATTAGTAGAATAATCATTATCATAAAAGTAGTAGCTATTATTATGTCACATGACAAATATTACAATCACTCGATGATATTTTCTACAATATAGCGATGGTAATACTTGCTATCTCCCCTTACGGAAAAAATTAATGAACAATTATGAACACTATAGAAAATTCATTAGTGATGATAAGTGTTTTATTAGTGATCGTTAGTGACCATTAGTACTCTGACTAGTGAATCTTACACTATTGGATGTGGATAGCGTTGGATAGTCTTGTATTAGTATTTATTAATCGGAGTACTAATGGATCTTGCAACACTATTGGAAGTGGTAAGTTTTGAATAATGTTCTATTGGTGTTCATTAGTACTCTGGTTAATGATGGTATGTTTAAAAAGCCGCTGAGAGACTTTTGCATACCTGATGTTAACTATTACCACTGTGGTGTAGCACACATTGTTGCCTAAAATTATAAATATTGCTGATTGTAATGTGAGTGATTACTATTGTTAGTGATAGTGATTATTATTCGAAAATATTAATATAAGGTAAGAAATGCATGGCGTTCAATACCATGCTGATATGGTCTCAAGATAGATACTAAAATAGTATGTGAAATATTCCAAAACACTATTGTAACAAGTCCGAGAAGTATGGCGTTATTTACTATACTGTATAGTGCTGCAGCTATTGTATTGCTCACACGTATGGATAGCAGGCACGGCAAAACAGCATGGCCCTGAGATCCATACTACAATGCCGAGGGCACAATGCTACTAGTTTTTCCTGCCATAATTTTTGGCGTATCAATCAATTTATACTATCGTATTACTGTCAAAACTATGTAGATAAAGTTAAACTCGGTTTATCTGCCAGAAGCACTGTGGATATGGTAACGCAGTATGGGCCTGACGATCATACTGACATTGCAGCGTCCGCGACAACTATCGCCAATGTTACTATTCCCACAATGGTTGAATCATCTATGCATATAGTTTTACAATGTATAAAAATCTTCGATACCATACAGTCTAGCGTTCACGCCCTGGCATATTGGTATCCGCAAAATATTTTGTACCGTGTAGGTATCATCATATGAATTCTTTTGATAGCATTAGTATGAAGAACTCTAAAATTACTATACAGTATAGTAACTCTCAAAAATCCTCGATGAGAATCATTCCGATCAAATTCCCAGCGTGCATACTTGATATATACATCAATGCACACTATCATGCTTCCATCCATTCCCGGTTAATTTTCAATCACGAAAAAAACCGAACAATACACAGAAAAAAGCAGTTAACTTGGTTCAAGAAAAGTATTGTCTTCCGAATTTTCTTTCTTGATTCAATAAAAATGAAACGATTCAAAAACTCTTTTTTGGTTCAAGACATTGAATTGCCTAGCTCCAAAAAAATTTATTTTTGAAGTGAAATTGAAAATTTTTTGGTTTAAGGAAAAAAATTCTTGCCTGAAGAAAAAAGGTCATCTTAGACAGACTTGGTCCAAGCTTGGATTTCAAGCTTTCCCCAGAGTTAACAAATCTTTTGTCAAGCCTCGGCCAAGCTTGGGCCTATCATTTTTTCCTATAACGGTAATTATTACTTCCCTTCTAAGGACTTACCTTATAAAATTGTATAAAATTTCATAAAATCCTACAAAAATTTATAATTTAATTTAATTATTACGTCCCTTTCTAAAATCTTACTACATAAAATTTTGTAAAATTATATAAAATTATATGAAATTCTATAAAATTCTATAAAATTTCGCTGTACAGTCTTATAAAATTGTATAAAATTTTATACAATTTTATAAAATGTTATACAATTTTATAAAATTACATGTATTCATTACGTCCGTTATTCCGATCTTACTTTATAAAATCTTATAAGATTTTATAAAATTGTATTAAGTTTTGTATAATTTTATAAAAACATTTTTTCCCAGGTAACTATTAAATAATTAAATGTTTTCACTATGTCTTATGTAAAATTATAACTTAGTGAGTTACTAGAACATTTTATAAATTAAAAACATAATTTTTCATGTTCAATTTTAGTACCTAATCAATTATTTATTGAAATAGTTATGTTCATCATAAACAGTAAGTTTTATTGAATACAAATTTATTCAAGTATTTATTCGAGTAAAACTCCGGACCGAAGTGAATGCGGATTTAAATAAAGTTACGTTACTCTGAAATCCGCTAAAACCAAAAAAAATTCCTAATTATCTCCGGATGCAGAGTGATTTTTTTCTTAGCTCCGAAATTTCGAGTGACAGAGTAAATTCGGATTTTTTTTACATTGTAACATTGTAAAATTAAATAAAAACTTCCATTCACTATAATTGGTAAAAAGATGGTATTGTATTTGGCTTAGATGAACAAAAAAATAAATAAATATGAATAGTAATAATAATAATAATATATTCCTGATCGTATAAATCTTATAATTAGACATATTAATTCAATAGTTGTATTTATCACTTAAATCACTGACTTGATATTTTTTATTTTGACAATTCTGAAATATAATTTTAAGTTCCACGACTTGAAAATTTTTTATGTTCTATTTTGAGTTGCATGAAATTTTTTTTAAGTACCATAGTTTGATTTAAAAAAAAATACTATGGCTGAAAAAAGTGCAATTCAACTGTCGGCCAAATATCGACCAAATTTCGGCCTATTTAAAAAGAATAAAAATTTGTCGGCCTGTTTTCGGCCAAATTAAGCTTTTTCGAACGAAGATTTTTGCTCACGATAATTTTATTGTAAAGAGAAAAAAATATTCTGGCCGAAAAAAGGCCGATTCATTTGTCAGCCAAATATTGGCCAATTTTCGGCCTTTTTAAGTAGAATAAAAAATTTTCGACCTATATAGTAAGATTCAAAATAATTTGGCTTGATTTCCACCAACTTTCGGCCTCTTTCAATAAAATTTAACAGTTACGGCGTGATTTCGGCCAAATTAAACTGTTTCTGCATATTTTCAGCCAAATATATTTTCACCTGGAAATAACAAATTAAAATATTAATTAGAGGGAAAAAATAATAAACCTAATTCTCATTTGTAAACTCAATTGGAAAACGTACGACTAAATAAAAGCTAAAATGAAATACAAAAATAGTGAACATAATATTGTACATATATATATATATATATATATATATATATATATATATATATATATAATTTATAAAAAATATCTGACAGTAACATTATCTTAGAATCATTTTTATTCGCTAATCTCAGTTACGTCTCAATCAGTTTTTATCATGAAAGCTATTAAACTTTTTTAGAAGGCTCGTCCAGACTCCTGCGGTCAAGTTTACACGAACGAGTGAGCACCTTTTCTTTTAAGTTGTCTGAGGTTGCCGCCAACAGCCGCGCCACTCGTCTTTTTTTATCTTTTCTCACTCTTACTCATTCTTCCTTGCTTACATTTTTTTTTTATTTTTAACTTTTTATTTCTACTTGTTGTGCATACCCGTATTTCAGTTGTGTGCATGTGTTTGTATGAGTAGAAAGACAGTAAACTTGCTCTTATACTCTTATTCTTATTCTCAGTGTAAAAAGTTGAGTCTACTTGGAGTATTTAACTTTCTTTTATCGTATGTGAACACCACAGGCTTTAAAGACTCGATAATGCTTGGGGCAACAGGTGTCGAATGGTAAATTATGTCCGCCTTATGCCTCGAATACAATCATTTATTTAATTCTAAATGATAACATCCTCTTTTACCTTCAGTTTCATTGTCGTTATTTTTTAGTGTCCAGAGAGATAAATTCTTTGACTAAATGAATTAATTACGCTCGACGAGTTTCTTATCTCTTGTCTACGGTCTATAGTCAATACATTATAAAAATGTTTGCATATATATTTATATATTAAAAACGTGTATATTTGTTCGCTAAAATCGAACATCTCTTATGCAAGGTCAGGAATCGCCAGTGGGTAACAGAAAATAACTGGTACTTGAACTTGAATCCACGCCAAAAAATAGCTTTTATCTACATCCATACGTGAACGCCCACATTATAACATTTTTTATTTTTATTTACTTTATTTATTTAATGTGAAAACACGTTGTGCTTAAAACGCAATGTGCGAAATATATATTTTTGTTTTTTGCGTACGCATATGAGTGTTGTATATTT